>OY992891.1:39890295-39930295 GCA_963921405.1 Cepaea hortensis | reverse complement strand
ACCTATACCTTTTTCGAAAAAAACCAGCACCGCTGTGTTTCGAACACAGGTATACGGGATTACGAATCGCGCCCGCAACACATTCGCTACGGAGACGGTTATTACTTAGAGGAAAAGCAAAAATAAGCCAGTCTACGTTATATCCAGATTACAACTTAATAGAGTTGAACCAAAATGTTGAATTGAGTCAAAAACCGACATCACTGCTCTCGGGGCATTTCCATAAGCGCTCGGTCTGCATCTTCAACAGCCGGCGAAGAGTTCCAATTCTAATGGTGCCCGTTGCAATCTGATCATATGTCCGTCTTGCTTTACCTCTGAGTGACGACTGTCTACCAGATCCTTTGACCACCCCTTGCTGCTGTATTCTCTCTAGACCATGATAGTCTACCTGTTCTTCTGCGTTAATTACTTTCTCTCAGGGGGCCTCAAATCACCCCTTAATGATGCGGCACTAGCCTAGTGAACCAAAATCTAAAATTAAAAAATTATAATTCGGCGCTAGATGACACAAGATCATGGTTTCATTGTCTTTTGTGAACAAAGGGCTGCGCTTACACAAATACGCGCAGGAAGCACTCATACAATGTTTAAATTGTTGTTAAGAAAAGTCAATAAAAGCGGTAACATTTTGCCCTTCAGAACATAGCCATTTAAATGTTTTCCTCTTGGAAAATATAATAGCTGAAAATGTTACTGTAAAACTCAACACATGAGGGACACATACAAAAATAAACGCCACGACCAAAGTTTTGTCATCGAGCAAAAACCGGAAACAGCTGTAGAAAATCTTGAAATCTAATCTGAGCCCTAATATTAAATCCGAAGACTATAGAAAAGAGTGAATTCAGATACAGAATGATTGTTTTCATTTTTTTACAGTTGTTATTTTATGTTGTGTTCGAATGTAATGTTAGTTTTATTTCTGTCTTTTGTGTGTTCATTGATGGAAAGAACATTCTTACATGTTACATAGAACCAATTTTAACAGGTGACTGCGAATTCTATACAATTAGTAAACAAAGGGGAGAAGGGGAGGTGATCCCGTGGAGCCACATAAATATGGTTTTACAGAAGAATGTTGTAAATACTTTAAAACAGCAAAAATAAGTAATATAAATGTTTTGAAAGAAACAAAGACAACTTACCACAATAACTAAACAAGTGACAGCCGCGTTTTGGGCACATTGTAAGAAGAGATACACGGGAGTAGATTGGAGCAGCTGGAAAGATTTATGGGGAAATAGATCAAGGGAGACAGCGAGAGAAGATCCTTGACAGTCGTTTATCCTGGGACGATAAAATGTCAGCGCGCGCATTTTTACGTACGTTATGTTAGACATCGGCAGATGTGAAGAAGCCTGATCGTACACGCCAGTCTTCACCTTGGCACTTGATGATGACGAAGAAGACAGCTGTGGAAACTGGATTTGGGAAAACAACGCCTGTTGTTTAGCTCTCCAGTCACCTTTAATCTTATATGTCGTTGGATAGTTGTGACACCCATCTATCCATAGCTTTGTGGACCCTAAGATGACTGTCATCTTCATAAAGATCTTCATCATTATCATCATCATTTATCAATCTGAAAGGCATCTCACATGATCGTCACTCTTGTAACAAGTCTGTGTTTTTGTCAAATCATAATTTACTAGGCATCTGTGAAGAAATACATTGCTTTCCTTGTTGGCAGTGACTATACTGGTCGGCGACGGTAGCCACTGTCTCTCTAAAGAGATTTTCCTCCTACCATCGCCAACTTTAGACCTCAACCAACCACTGCCAGTTGGCTGCTCTCTATCTCAATCCACCACTTGCTAGAATGATTTTGACGTCACCCTGTTTGGGGTTCTATACTCGTACTCCACCGTGCCCAAGCCTGTCCTGGAGGGTGGGAGGGGGGAAGAGGTGCCTTACTTCTGCACTATAAGGAGATACCCCCTACCCCGCCACCTGGATAACCGACTGCTGACTGGCACCTTGCCGTCTTGACAGACGATAGTTTGTAAAATGGTGTTATACCGCTCCATAACATAAATCCTGGGCTGAATTTAGAGACCATGTGTTGGCCATGCAGCATGATCCCTCTCTCGACCTGTCTAGTTTACTCCAGAGGTAATTTAACACCAATACGTCTGGAACAAGACAAGCTGCCGGATCAACAAAGCAATGCTCTAACTGTCCGCCTGTCGGAGCTTCCATCCTAGACCAGTTGCCAAGCAAGGCTTATAGCCTGGTTTGCCCTGCCATAACATTTAGTCTTTAGGTTGCATTTCCTCGCACTAGGGTAAGGCTTGTACCCTTCCAATTGCACTCCTCCGCCCGAAGCATTCCCTTGGGGTGAGGGGAGGATACTATCACACCTTAATAACGGGATAGAGGCATTCTGGGAATACAATAAATCTCAGTCTACAGACCCCACCAGCCCGTGGATTCCTGTCTCTCTCACTATCAACTACTGGACTATACCTATTTCACCTTGCATCCAGAACAGATGACACAACTCTGGTATCTACACATACTGACTAGATGGTATAATGTACACATACTGACTAGATGGTATAATGTACACATACTGACTAGATGGTATAATGTATACATACTGACTAGATGGTATAATGTACACATACTGACTAGATGGTATAATGTACACATACTGACTAGATGGTATAATGTACACATACTGACTAGATGGTATAATGTACACATACTGACTAGATGGTATAATGTATACATACTGACTAGATGGTATAATGTACACATACTGACTAGATGGTATAATGTATACATACTGACTAGATGGTATAATGTACACATACTGACTAGATGGTATAATGTACACATACCGACTAGATGGTATAATGTACACATACTGACTAGATGGTATAATGTACACATACTGACTAGATGGTATAATGTATACATACTGACTAGATGGTATAATGTACACATACTGACTAGATTGTATAATGTACACACACTGACTAGATGGTATAATGTACACATACTGACTAGATGGTATAATGTACACATACAGACTAGATGGTATAATGTACACATACTGACTAGATGGTATAATGTACACATACTGACTAGATGGTATAATGTACACATACTGACTAGATGGTATAATGTACACATACTGACTAGATGGTATAATGTACACATACTGACTAGATGGTATAATGTACACATACTGACTAGATGGTATAATGTACACATACTGACTAGATGGTATAATGTACACATACTGACTAGATGGTATAATGTACAAGATGAATGACAACAATGAAAATGTCCATGAGAGAATACTGGCTACCGCCAGGAGATAGAAGATATGGCTATCTGGCTTAACCTCAGGCCGTCTGACTCATCACGGTACACAGAGCACGATACCACATGGCTAAAGAGGTCACTCATCTTTTCACACAGTGTCGGGCGTCTCTAGCTAGGTATAGACTCAGCTGGACTCAATGTAGGATAGATCTGGTGACTCCGTGTGGCTCGGGTACGTGATGACGTCCGAATAACCTCTCAGTAGAAATCCCTGAGGCCAATCAACTAAAGGTTCACTGGTAAAGCTGGTCATATATAAATGTCAGTGGAAGCAACCATATAACACAGTTCGAGTCACTGAAATAGCTGGTGACCCCTGTAGTTATCAAGATTCCTATCACCAGTCCTATATAAGCACTTGGAGTTGGTAACAGTCATGGGCTAGGATTAAGTATCCTCTTTCTCTCAAAGTCAATACTGGGTATATAAGCGCTGAAAGTTGGCACACGTCAAGTGGCTAGGATTAAGTAGCCTCTGTCACTCACCAGAAATCTCTGTAGCCGGTGACCCTGCAGCTAATGTCACCAAACTTCATATCATGAAGTGTCAGACCGTTCCAGAAACACCAGGTCATCCTGACGTACAGGGTGAGGTAGTTCTACCCTAATAGTTGGGCTAGTGGGTCACAGTGTCAGAATGTTCACATATACGAGGACAATATACTCGCCCGTGCGTAGACATCATAATACCAGGTGGACTGACTGAAGCTCATTTAACAGTTGAGACGGAGACTGGTCTGTGGTGTAGTGACTTCGCGGCACGTGGTGTGGTGTAGAAGCCTCACTTCACGTCACGTAGGTAAGCCAGCCATTTTGCCGCCTTCACCAAGTCATCTTCCTCTGGTCCCGTCACTTAAGTCTCCCAGAAGGTAAAACCTGCCAAAGACAACACCACGTGTGAATATCGTGACTCAGACTTACCACCAGGGCTTACATGTTACCTATGTGTACTCAGTATAGGCCAGTGTCGCCTTGACCTCATCCGCCCGAAGCTGTTGGCACAATGTGAGGTGTCGGGTTTGGTGTGCGCCGCCCAACAATCGGCGCTAACAGAAGCAGGTAGTACCGTCTACTGTCATACTTGTAGTAGTCCCACATTGTGCCAACGGCTTCGGGCGGAAGAGCGCAATTGGGAGGGTACAAGCCTTACCCTGGTGCGAGGAAATGCAAGCTAAAGACAAAATTGTCATGGCAGGGCAGACCAGGCCCTAAGCCTTGGTTGGCGACTGGTCTAGGATCGAAGCTCCGACAGGCGGACAGTTAGAGCATTGCTTTGCTGATCCGGCAGCTTCTGCAGCTTGTCTTGTTCCAGATGTAGGGGTGTTACCTTTCCTCTGGAGTGAACTAGGCAGGCCGAGAGAGGGATCATGCTGCATGGGCAACACATGATCTCTATATTTTAGCCCAGGCTTTGTGCTATGGAGAAAAACAAAAGTCCTTGTCTATCAAGCCTGTGTCCTTAGTACTCTTCTCTATGGCAGTGAAACCTGGACAACTTACTCACACCAAGAGAACAATTTAAACAGCTTTCATATGCGGTGTCTGCGAAGAATTCTTGGTATTAAGTGGCAAGACAAAATCACAAATACTGAAGTATTGGAAAGATCAGGTTGTGTGACAGTTTATTCCATGCTCAGTCTTCGTAGACTTAGATGGATAGGACATCTTAGGCGGATGGATGATGGTAGAATACCAAAGGATATCTTTTTTGGTGAATTACAGATGGGTAAGAGATCTCAGGGTCGGCCTCTACTACGATACAAAGATGTGTGTAAGCGGGACATGATTGATACAGGCATTGATAATGCACATTGGGAGCAAGTCGCCGCTGAACGTGTTGCATGGAGGGCAAATATCAGAAATGGAATAAAGTCAAAGGAGAAAATTATTGCAGAAAAGTCACACACCAAGCGTTTGAGACGTAAGATGGTGCATGATGGTGGAAATGACCACGTGTTCACATGCACCCACTGTGAACGGACATTTACAGCGCAAATTGGCCTTATCAGTCACACTCGCTACCGCCATAGTTAAAAGTTATTATGCCTTTTTAAAGCACAAACTATCGTCTGTCAAGACGGCAAGGTGCCAATGTGTGTATGTGTGTGCATACTTGTAGCTCAGTCAAATCTGTCTTAAGACCTGACACAATCCTGGGTAATTATACATTGGCATAGTTCAGGGCAAGTGATACGTGCAGCACTGACTGTCAGTGTCTGCTAGTTTGTCAGTTGTTTGTGTTTGGTTGTGCGTTCGCTCGCTTCCAACTCCAGCCTAGTCCATACGCGTTCTACTACTTTTTACTGTTCCATATTATCAGTATCCCTTGCCATCAGGCGAACCCACTCCGACTTCTGAGGACTTGTAATTTACGTCTCCAAGTCAAGGACGAGAAGTCAAAAATTTGGTCTAACTGACCGGTGTAGGAGTTGAACCCGCTATCTCGGTATCAGGACACCGAATGTTTAAGAGCGAGCGCTCGTCTCCATTCGGCCGTGCTGAGCTCCAGTTGTCTGTTTTCATTGCAGCATTCCAACTGTTGCTGGTGTGAGCCCGGAACCTGTGATTCGGGTGAAGTTACAGTAAGAACTCTTGTCAATGCTAACAGACGTTTTGTATAATTGGTGCCAGCCCCATGTAAGACATCTAAGTCGATGCGATCTGTTTCACAATAGCTGCTTTTACGTCGCAAGAAATAACCTGGTTCCAATTTTAGGCTGGGTCGACCTGAGATCCCAAGTCACCGGAAAAGAACCTCCCGCCTTGAGGCGGATTCCAGAACACACGTGATCACAATTAACTGCACAATGCGATTGTGAAGGACTGGCAAGCTTCGTGCCGAGTGGCTTGCTTCGCTTCGGAAGTCACGGGTGGCAAGCATCGTCTGGATATTTTCTCCGGGGCATGCTGGTGTGATGGGGAATGAACAGGCGGACAGATTGGCTGGCTCTGCAAAACTTGGTGGAGTATTGATGCATGATAAGGCAGACGTGGTTGCGGCCTTGCGGGAGCACGTGCACACCTCGGAGGAGCAAATGGATCACCATGGTCTGGCAAGAATGCGACAGCGTGGAGTGACGAGGGGATGTGGCCGATGCTCGACGCTTAGAGGAAAGGCGAGACGGACATATAATCAGATTGCTACTGGTACTATTGTGGTTGGAACTCTTCGCTGGCTTCTGAGGATGAGGACGGAGCGCTTATGGGAATGCCCCGAATGTTGTGATGTCGGTTCCTAAATCAATCAATCATGTCAATCCTCGTGTTGGAATATGATCCTATGGTATAATTTACATGTAATCCTCCTATAGGAATGTGGTTGTGTGGTATAATTTACTGGTATAAATAGCTGTCACGTGTGTACACGTTAGAATTCTCTGTTCTTGAACCCGAAGCCACCCCTTTCTCTAGTTAATTAACAGATTATCCATCCCCATTGTACATGGAAATTAGCATTTCATAAATGCTCATATTGAGTAACTTCCAATTAGGTACTGATGACACCAGTACTGTGTTAGTTGACTGGTCTTCTTTGGCTTCCTGCGTGGCGCTCTAATCTAGCTTGACCTACGTTGACTTGATCTTCTTGCAGTCTGGTAGAGTTGCAGAACCACATCCATCCCTTTAGTCTTTGCCCGTCCTGCTTCCCTGAGGGCGTTCGGGATGTCAGCTTGGTCATCCCTTCCTCTATGAACGACTGCTAGTTGCATACACACTAACATATGAAACAATCTATTTAAGGATACTTGGATTTACATTTCATCATAGCTACACCGAGTAGGGGCATCTAAGGGGAGGGGGTCGACGTGTTTACGACCAGTGTGTGACAGGAACGATCACAGTTACCCCCGTCTGACATTTGCTGCGGGAGATGGGGGAGTCTGTTGTTTTACTAGAACTGGTATAATATCGTTTCTTAGAACCAAGAAGCAGAGTTCCGCAGAGCAGTGTTGGATAACACGGCACCAAACAATGGAAATGGAAGATAGCTGTACCCACACAAGGCATACCAGCCATAGCTCCTACCGTTTTCATCATACTTTTACCCATATTGGTATGTATCACACAGTCCCGACTTGCACCTAGCATTCACACAAAGGACATGTAACATAGATGTCCTACACAACACGCCCATCCCGCATCATTCTCCAGGCTGGATTCGAATGAATAAATAAGCCAACATCTCCATAACTTCTACAGTAAAATTATCTATGCGCTCAACTTGTGTAGTTCAAAACACTCGGCGTTGTCAGCACTAGCTTTGACTCACTCCACATTGAGGTCAAGCCCGTCACTGTTTGTTGTACCATTTTTCATCTAATGCTCACCAGTGCAATCAATATGCAAGTGTGTACCCCCCATGTATAGGAGTGAATGACTAGCATCACACGTACGATCAGATATGATCGGGGTCTGACACGGCCAAGAATTCAACCGCCATTGGCCAAATCCTATTTCTGCCTGTGGACTGACTTATCCGCTCGGTGACGATTGTGATAAACTGTAGGTGGATTTCATATAATCATTATTATTGTAATACGAAGTGGATTTCTCTTTGGGCTGATGGCGGTTCGATATATTTCTTTATAACCAAGTGGTGTATCTTGTGCGCAGTTTTTGTGGTATCAAAGTTGTATATCAAAATGTTCCTGTGAAATACGTATGTTGACTTTGCCGTGTGAATATTTCGTTTCGGAACTGTGTTAATTACTCGGGCAGTGCTTAAAACACGGCTAGGGACAACCTTGGTGGTCATGAACAGTATACACACATAGCTATGTGACAATAGCAGTTATGTTATGTAACAACCAAGTATTTTACTGTAGTATCAATTTGTTTTAAATGAAAGTTAAAAGGACTCATTTCCACGCCGGTGGGTGTATTTGGTAAATGGTGCTAGCGCCATATTTGTATAGATCAATCAACTTTGCGTGGCCGATGTGGCTAGTATCTCGCCGACCGCCATTAGTTCCCACATCGTCTTCTGGTGCCCATTTAAAGCCGTGTCCACTGGTCGCCCCAAGTCAGTTTTAAAAAAAAACAACCCAACTCCAGGATGGAATATTTGTTAGTTGCATTTCTTTTACAGGACGTCGCAATCATCAACACCAGCATCATTTTCTGTTTGTGATTAACCAGCTAATTTTGTATGTTCAGTACTTTTCCGTTGCTTTCTAAACTACAGACGCATAGACTCAAGGCGGTCTGTTTCCAAATCGTCCACAGCTGATCTCAAACCGTCGACTCCGTATGTCGATCTGTCGGTATGTCGAGGAATTGTGATACGCCTTTACTGCCCCTAAGCCACAGGTTCGACAGGGTGGGTTATACCAGTCTCAGTACAAAATAACATCAGTAAGGTATGCGTAACTCCTGCCAAAATGTGAGAATTGATAAACGCAGGCACATCTCTCATTTTGTCGTAGGAGTTAACGTACTGAACTTTTTATGTTGGATTGGTATATCCTGTTGCAACCATGACTTCTCTTGTTTACAGCAATGCCATATTTCCGTGCAGCACAAAAGTTGAGCGTCCAGGAGTATAAATAAACAGAGCCAGTATTACATGCACAACTATACTGTCTGTGTGAACATTTTCCTTATCTTCATCTTGATTAATGCTGCCTTTGTTTGGACTATTGTACATTCAGCTTTCTTAATTCATCTTCGTTCTGCTGCTGTTAAAGTGCTCCAATACTTAAATACATTGAATTATGTCAGATCCGTTCCAGTTACTTTGATGTTACATTTGGGTATGTGTTCAATATATTATACCTGTATTCATAACAATATGCCGGCTGCCTGGCCGAGGGGTTAGCAGCTTTCTCCGTTAATCCCGAATACTCTCGTAGTCAACGTGAGCTGACGAGAATTAGAAGTGGTTGGAGTCACGCCAGTGACTTATGAGAGTATGCAGCCGGTCGCTCAGAAAGTCGTGGCGTGCTGATGAGCGTAATCTAGCCTAGGAATCAACATACAACTGAAAGATGCTGGTGTTGACCGCAATATCCTGAAACAGGATGGAAACGCGGAAACAAAAAATTCATAACAATGCTGTATGTACACAGTTATACTGGTGACTTAAACGTCTACACAGTTGTATTCGTCTTTTTCTTGGGTTCTGGGTTTCTAAAAACCGACATAAAAGCATTTCTGACAAACTCATAGATGTTCCGCCTCAGAAATATTCTTATAAGAGTTCAATCATATAATGCATTTACAACGTACAACACAATATTATTCTTCACAATATAAATTCGCCACATTCGAGATCGCCTTAAGCGGCTTGCACTGTATTCCTCCAGCTGCGGATCGAACCCATGACCACAGGGTCAGCAGGCAAGTGTCAAGCAACTACGCCACCGAGGCTCCAGGAACAATGTTAAAGCTGTCTAGCCATCCCACTCTGCTGTCCCAGTTGTAATTCGCTTCAGCCCATAGTTGGCCTGAGCTCCCCTATCCGTGCACTTTCGTGTGATGATGTTATTTCGCGGGAGTCCCCGTTTCTTACTTTCCCTTGAATAAATAAATCTATACTGTTGTGTAAATGGCTTGCAAACAAGGATGCTAATGCATGCAGATTGTACTCAACGATACCACGGTGTAATTTTCGTTAACAAAGTCCGGCTATGTAAATTGCTTGTAAAATTACTGTTGTGTAAATTGCGTGCAGTTACTACTGTTTATATTGCGTGCATAGCTACTATTGTGTAAACAGCGTTACGTCCATGTAAAATGCGAGCATTGTTACCACTGTGTAAATTGCGTGCACCGTTTCATTTGTTGTTGTTTTTTTGTGTGTGGTTGGCATATCCTTTACGGGTCATCGCTGTCAACATCAGCATCTTTCAGCTAATTGTTGATTTCTTGGCAAGATTACGCTAAGTAGTTTGCCATTGCTTTCTTTGCGACCGGCGCACATACCCCAACGTAAGTTACCAACAAGGCGAGAACCGCTACCGATTCTCGCGAAGGTTACATTCTTCACGTGCATATACGGGATTACGAATAGACAGACGCCAATCCTTAGGCCAGGGAGATCGGCGCGTGCACCGTTACTACTGTGTTAATCTCGTTATCAAAAGTGGGGCTGAGTAAATTGTGTGAGTATCGATAGATAGACGCCTTGAGCCATATTGTGCATATCATGCTAGCCCGGCATTTGTGTAAACCAGTCCGCATTCGATCGGTGACTTTACGCCGGTCACTTGAACATCCCAAGACATTTACTGGCACCAGTTCCAGGCTGTTTTGACCCGGGGATCCAGGTCAGTATTTTTCAACAATCTGTCTAGATACGAACTGGACTCCCATACCACCCGACGGGCAGGCGGGGCTGCAAGCCAGTACGTGATCTCGGCCTCGAAGCAATCCATGAGGTGGGTACACAGCAATCTCCATTCGGGAACCCCTTGAGGCCACCAAGACAGTTCATAAATAAACACGCATGCATTGTTCTGCGCTCATAGAAGTCAAAGACAGAAGTAGAGACTAGATGACGCACTAGATAACATACACAAATTGAAAGTTATAGTGACCGACAGGAATTCGAACCTGTCACCTCCAAATGACAACAGCGCCTTGCTGCAGGAACAAGTCTACTACGTTCAGAGCAAGGGCTTTCCTTCTTCTTTGCTCCAGCTTCAGAGAAGATGCTTTTCACTCTTGGGTTAGCAGTGTTGTGTTCTATTTTGTTCAGGCGTAATTTTTCTGTCAACGACTAAGTTCCTCCATATTTTCTTGGTTCTCTCTCTCTCTCTCTCTCTCTCTCTCTCTCTCTCTCTCTCTCTCTCTCTCTCTCTCTCTCTCTCTCTCCCCCCCCCCCCACCCTTTTCCCCCAGGTTGTTTTTACAAACTGTGTATTCACATACAAAGACATCTTTCAAAATGTCCGATGTTGTTTGTAGTTTTCCTTGGACGCCATAGTCATAATTTGTAATAATTTACGTTGTTATATCTGAACTCGGCGACATTCATCCCCGTAAAGCTATCCTATTAACAGTTTATAAAGACCTTGTAACCCATACAGTTATGCTCTCCGCAGATATGGAGCTCCATTATCGGCCTTCCACATCTAGCTGGTTTCTGAGCTCGAAGAGGGGAAGGATAGTTCTACACCACAGTTCCCATGGATACTTCGGTCCCTTGTCGGAGAATGTTTTTACGCCTACCTCGCTCCGATAGATGCAAACACTTGGCGGGGCTCGGACGGTCTGTAACGTCATTGCACCGGACTTAAGAATTAAAACTCCCGGCACTCCACAGGATTCACGAATACTCACGGTCTTCCACAGACGAGTAATTAATACTCACGTCGTCCAGGGTATTAATTAACACTTACTGTCTTCACGGGATTAATTAACACTCACTGTCCTGCGCAGACGGTTAATTAATACTCACATCCTGCAGGGTATTATTAATTAACACTCACATCGTGCAAGGTGATAATTAACACTCACGTGGCCCAGAGTATTAATTAACACTGTTTTCCGTGGGATTAATTAACACTCACGTCGTCCAGGGTATTAATTAAGACTATCTTCCAAAAGATTATTTAACACCCACATCGTCCATGGTATTAACTCTCTCTCTCTCTCTCTCTCTCTCTCTCTCTCTCTCTCTCTCTCTCTCTCTCTCTCTCTCTTCCACGGGATTAATTAACACTCATTGTCTTCCATGGGTTTAATACTCACTGTCTTCCACTGAATTAATTAGCGCTTTCTGTCTTCCACGGGATTAATTAACACTTTCAGTCCTCCACGGGATTAATTAACACTGACGTCGTCCATGGTAGTAATTAACATACACTGTCATCCACAAGATTAATTAACACTCATCGTTTTCCATAGGCTTCACAATCAATCATTTCTCAAGGCTTTTGGCATATTGTGGAATTAACACTCGGGGTCGACGTGAATCTGGGATTGTAATCATGGTATATACCGTACGGTTTCTTGGTTCATATAGGTCACATCTTGTCCACATGTTGCAAGATTCACGTCACACAGTTATGTCTTCATACTTCCTTATCGTGGCCGTCTGTCCGTCCCCCAGCAAACTGTTGCCGCGACACATGTTGGATGTCACCCCAACTTGTAGGCCAGCAACACCTGTCCCTGTAGAGTAAGTTCATGTGCTCTGGTTTACTATCAAGGGTAGCACAGATGGTCAGGGTTGGCCTTGAAACATGACAACAGTCGGCGTTCTTGCATAGTTGAGGGGAAATACGGCAACAGTGAGCTTTCTTGTACACAATAGTGAGCTTTCTTGTGCAGAGGGGAAATGTGACAATAGTGTGCTTTCTTGTACAAAGGGGAAACATGACAATAATGAGCTGTACAGAGAGGAAATATGACAACAGAGAGCTTTCTTGTACAGAGGGGAAATATTACAACAGTGAGCTTTTGTACAGATTGCAAACAGTAGTTTGCCATTGCTTTCTGAACGACCGTCGCCTCATATAATCGAAGTCAACGCAAAGCGGCCTGCTTCCAAATCGCCTGCAGCTGATGTCTAACCCTCGACTCAGTATGTCGTGGAATTGTGAAACGCATTCATTGCTCCTAGGTTACAGTCACGATGAAATATGATGTAGTTGTGGTTATAACACGACATTCCACAGAACGACTGACATCGCCCGATGACTCCCGCCCGTACATGACTTGGAGAAAGAAGTTTTACAGAAGAGTACGCTAGGCAAGGGAGAAAATGGAAATCTATGGTTTCCAACAAATCGCCTGAAATAATGGAGTATCCTTTCTGGGAGAAAAAAAAAATGACATGTATGGAACTTTTAAAGTTTGCCTGGCTACCTGACCGACAAGCGAGACCCATCCTTCGCCTGGGCTAACTATGAGATTAGTTAGTTAGTTGCATATCCTTTACAGGACGTCGCAGTCAACACCAACATTTTTTTGCTGTTGTAATCTCTTGGCAAGTTTACGTTCAGTAGTTTGCCATTGCTTTCTGAACGACCGGCACCCATGCCATTTTGTAAAACATCAACGCATGAGAATAAGCAGTATTAATTCCCAGCTAGTTCCCAAAAGCTATATTGGGCCAGTCCTGATGCACGGAAGCGAATCATGGACATAATTAGCAGACAAGTGAAGAATTGTGTGGAAGCTGCGGAGATGTGCTTTTGTTGAAGAATGGTAACAATGGACAGATAGAAAGAGCAATGACAATATGCTGAAGAAGTTCACTCACACACAGAGAACATTCTTCGGGCATGTCATGAGAATGGGAACGCTGGAGTATGTCGTGACATCGGGATTGTTGGAGGTGAGGAGAGGTAGAGGGAGATCAAGAGAGAACATGATGGACAGTGTGACATCGTGGCAATGAGGAACATTGGTTTCAGAAATAATTTCCAGCACAAGAGACAGAAGACTGTGGAAGGACATGATCACCAACGCCACACGGTATGTACTGAAATAAGTAGTTCCAGTTATCTGCATGACAGATTGACGAAATACACTCGATCTTTCAGCGAATCAATATGCTCATGTGAGTGAATCTCTTCAATAGGTGTGCCTGTAGTATTCACTGTCGCACAGTAAAGTTCCTAGGATACCGCGGACCAAGAAGAAGAAAACTACTGACTGCCATTCTACAAGATCCGAAGATTGAAGACAACTGGCTCATACCTAGTATCCTGTCTCAGAAACAGAAATATCTTGGCCATATTATACGTCACAGCGACGTAGAGAGAACAGTTATAGAAGGCAGGTTCCCTGAAGAAGAGACTGCTATGAAAATGGACACAATCCATTGCGGACACCATGGACACGAGGTTGCAAGAGGCAGAAGAAGTTTCACGAAATGAAGAAACTTGCCGGTGGACCGCGATGAAAGCGACGATTTGCAAAGGACATGGTGCTTGCTGATGATAGTGGTATTCATTGATACTCTTGCTGGCTTGTCCTCTCCAGTCTTCCTCAATCTCACATCATACCAACGTCAATAAATGCCTGTAAATTGATCAGTCTATGCCGGCCTGCAGGATTCTCGAATGTTCTGCTTTTTCTGTGTGTTGTGTGGGCATGTGGCGCAAGCATGTCTACAAAGACTCCTGTTCCGGCTTAATTACAGTTACTGCGGCCGCAATTCTAAGCTATAATAGTATATGTTTCCTTTGAAAGATAATTGCCATCTACGTTGAACATGTGAAATATAATACAATACAGAACATTGGAAACGTATTGAAATACTGAGCATTTGAAACGTGATGAAACACTGGACATTTAAGACGCATTGAAACACTGGGCATTTGAAACGCGATGAAATATTGGGCATTAGAAACGTGATGAAACACAGGGCATGGGAGTCTCCGTGGTGAAGTTACCGTCTGTCTTGCGGTCCGAAGGTTATGGGTTCGATTCCAAGCCACGTCGTTCGGTTCACGAGTGCAATTTTCCTGGAGTCTCCTGGGGGTCCTCGCTGGAGTCTCCTTGGGGTCCTCGCTGGAGCTATCGAGTTCGTGCTTTGTACAGGCCAACCTGTGGAAAGATACCGGGTCATATGGGATAGCACCCGGTGCAATCAGGTCGATCCTCTTGTCTATTAAACCCCCGTTTTATACTGAGCGTTTGAAAAGGACCGGCTTCCTGGCCTAGAGGTTAGCGACTTTTCTCCGTAATCTCGTATACTCTCGTAAGCAACGTGACGACGGTGAGAATCAGCAGTGGTTCGAATCGCGTCGGTAACTTACGGGGTATGTGAGCCGGCCGCTCAGAAAGCAATGGCAAGCCAAGAAATCAACAATCAGCTGAAAGATGCTGATGTTGACAGCAATGTCCTGTAAAGGATATGCAAACAATTTTAAATTTGAAAAGGAATGAATTACTGATCGTTTGAGAAGGAATGAAATACTGAGCATTTAAAACGGAATGAAATACCGAGCTTTTAAAAAGGAATGAAATACTGAGCTTTTGAAAAGGAATGAAATGCTGAGTATTTGAAAAGGAATGAAATACTGAGCATTTGAAAAGTAAAACAATACCCCTCCATCTAGTTTTGTTGACCATACATGGAAGTGCACGTGTTCCTTCAACGACGTGAAGTCGTGGTTTAGTGGCCGCAGGTTCGAATAGCTGCCAAGTTGTATGTAGTCTAGTGTGTTCTCTGATCTTGACATCTTTCCTCTACTTCTATAAGTGTCAATCAATGCATGCGAATTTATCTTCACAAAATAATGGAGTGTACATTTCCGCTCGACCTTTGTTTTGGTAGTTTTCAGCTCGTGTTGAGAGGTTTAGTGACACCAAGTTGAATTGTGAAACAGAAAAGAAACAAAAACACACCCACAAGAAGACGTATGACAATTGCAATCGTGGAAGCCGAGAAATGTATTTGTGTGCTTGTTATATTAGTCTACATTTTGGGGGATAAAGTGAAAGCGGGAAATTAGATAATGTTAGTGGAGGTGGGTGGCACATGAGGGTAGGGGGATGTTTAGCTGTAGGCAACACGTCGCGCTTCAGTGCTCACACCAGGGCTCTAGCAACCAGTTAATACCAGACTATAGTTGAAACCTTTGAAGTTGTCATTGCGAGTGATCACCCGATGTCCCATGAATGTCATTCAGTACCAGTGGATTCGGTAACCTTTATAAGCTACGGAGGGACTAGAGGCCTGTCCATTTTCTATGGGTGATGATAATAAAGGATAGCAAAGGATCTTTTCCCACGCCCAGAGGCTTATCGGGTCTATAGTGTTAGCTCCAAATGTGTATAGACCATTGGCACTCAATGGAGTTGTGTGGATAGACCATTGGCACTCAATGGAGTTATGTGGATAGACTATTGGCACTCAATGGAGTTGTGTGGATAGACCATTGGCACTCAATGGAGTTATGTGTATAGACCATTGGCACTCAATGGAGTTATGTGTATAGACAAATGGCACTCAATGGAGTTATGTGTATAGACCATTGGCACTCAATGGAGTTATGTGGATAGACCATTGGCACTCAATGGAGTTATGTGTATAGACCATTGGCACTCAATGGAGTTATGTGGATAGACCATTGGCACTCAATGGAGTTATGTGTATAGACAATTGGCACTCAATGGAGTTATGTGGATAGACCATTGGCACTCAATGGAGTTATGTGTATAGACAATTGGCACTCAATGGAGTTATGTGTATAGACAATTGGCACTCAATGGAGTTATGTGTATAGACCATTGGCACTCAATGGAGTTATGTGGATAGACCATTGGCACTCAATGGAGTTATGTGTATAGACAATTGGCACTCAATGGAGTTATGTGGATAGACCATTGGCACTCAATGGAGTTATGTGTATAGACAATTGGCACTCAATGGAGTTATGTGTATAGACAATTGGCACTCAATGGAGTTATGTGTATAGACCATTGGCACTCAATGGAGTTATGTGTATAGACCATTGGCACTCAATGGAGTTATGTGTATAGACCATTGGCACTCAATGGAGTTATGTGTATAGACCATTGGCACTCAATGGAGTTATGTGGATAGACTATTGGCACTCAATGGAGTTATGTGGATAGACCATTGGCACTCAATGGAGTTATGTAGATAGACCATTGGCACTCAATGGAGTTATGTGGGCAATATCAGGCCGGCTGCCTTTGCTTCCTTACTATGAGCTGACAGTGCATCCAGGACGTCATTTGAATATAACAAGCACATAGTAATCCATAATCTGAAAATGTCCGCAGTCAAGGTGTTTTTTTTTTGTTTTTTTCGTTCTCTCGCTTTGAACCCAAGCGTAGTCCATATACGTGCTACTACTTCTAGTACACTGAACTAATCTTTGCGTGTGTATTAGCTTTCTCTATTAACAATGTCCTTCAACATCAGGCGAACCCACACCGCTTTCTGGTGTACTTGTAATTTAGGTCCCCTAGTCAATGACCAGAAGTCAGCATTTTAGTTCAACTGGTCGGTGTGGGGGTTGAACCCGCTACTTCGGCATCAGAACACCGGATGTTTAAGCACGAGTGGTCCTATCCATTCGGCCATACTGACCTCCTGCAGTCAAGGTTACGTAAGATAACTTTAAACCCAATGTGTCTTGTTACGTTGTTTAGTGCAAGTTTACACAGACATCCGCGCGTGTATATGCAGGTAAGTAGGTAAGTGTGTTTTTGCGCGCGCGCGCGCGCGCGTGTGTCCATCGATACGCTTAGCTGAAGTCTAATCACTCCAACTCCCCTTCCCCCTACGCTTAACGACAGTCATGTGTGCCAACATTCATCGTCCATAGCCGATTGCATAGACGGGGAGTAGCAGCAGTAATTGTAGTAGCAGCGGCGGCAGTAGCAGCAGCAGCAATAGTAGTAGTGGCAGCAGTAATAGTAGTAGCAGCAGCGGCAGCAGTAGTAGCAGCAGCGGCGGCAGTAGCAGCAGCAGCAGCAATAGTAGTAGTGGCAGCAGTAGTAGTAGCAGCAGCAGCGGCAGCAGTAGTAGCAGCAGCGGCGGCAGTAGCAGCAGCAGCAATAGTAGTAGTGGCAGCAGTAATAGTAGTAGTGGCAGTAGTAATAGTAGTAGCAGCAGCGGTGGCAGTAGCAGCAGCAGCAGTAGTAGTAATAGTAGTAGTAGTAGTAGTAGTAGTAGTAGTAGTAGTAGTAGTAGTAGTGGTGGTGATGGCGGCTGCGACGGCAGCCAGCACCAATAGTGGTAGCGGCAATAATAGTAACAGCCGCAGCAGTAGTAGAGTCATGTAGTGTATAGTAAAGCTAGTATGGGTGGATCCCCGGGGAAGGTTAACCCGGTCATCAAATGCCCGCAGAAGTCGGATGTGTCGGCCTAACGGCGCAAGAACGCAGCTCTGCTGTAAACAGGCACAACGCAGTCACATCCGAAAAAAAAAAATCCGGATGAACGCAGAAGAAGAAGAAGAAGAAGAATGGGTGGATCGAGCAGTAGTTGATCCATGCACGGATGGATTAGTTAACGTAGCTTGTGCTTGGACTAGTCAGCCTCCATACACACAAACACAATGCCTGTATCAATATGAAAAGTCTACACCGGGAAGCTAATTATCACGACCTATCTCGGAGCAACATTACCGGGGTAACATTCCCGAGCCGAGCACTTACATAGTGTATCTTACAGCCTGTCACTCACTCCGTGTTGTCTCTTGTACACCTGTGGCAATGAATGAACCCAAACCGGCGTGTTTCAGGGTCATGGGTTCGTCTGGTGCATCTGTTGAGTGAGGCATGTGTTGGCCAACTGTTATCCTACACCCCATCTGACGACATGTTTTTGGCCCATGTGTCCAGGTGCTGCTGGCTCTTACGAAGAGGCCGACAGTTTGCTGGCCTTGATGGTGGCTTGAGTGCGGTTGTATTGTTTGTTGTGTGATGTCATCTCATCTCGGGTTGTGTGTGGTTGTATTTATTTGTTGTGTGATGTCATCTCATCTCGGGTTGAGTTCGGTTGAGTTTGTTGTTGTGTGATGCCATCTCGTCTGTTTTTTTTTTCCTGTGCTCATTGCTTAGGTTAACCTTTGTGACTTAATTTGCAATAATAATAATAATAATAATAATAATAATAAAAGTAATTTGTAGTTAATATTATTTCGTACTTAGTACTAGTGCAACAACTACTGATACACAGCTACTAGTAGTGGCGAGGGCGGTAGTAGTAGTAGTAGTAGTAGTAGTAGTAGTAGTAGTAGTAGTAGTAGTAGTAGTAGTAGTAGTAGTAGTAGTAGTAGTAGTAGTAGAAGCAGCAGCAGCAGCAGCTGGTATAGTAGAAGCAGCAGCAGTAGCCAAATAATTAGCATTGGTGATAGTAAAATCAGTAGTGGTAGTGGTAACAGTAGTAACAGCAGCAGCTGTCATTTACAACTGTCATTTACTGCTAATATAATACCTTGCGATGTATGTGGTCTTTGAGCCTGAGGAATTAAGGCCGCCTAGCTAGTGCAATCGCCGCGAACTGTGCAGGTTAGGATTTTCTTTTTACCCCCGACAAAAAAAAATCCCACACCTTACCGAGGATTCGAACCCGGGTCTCCCGAAGGAGAATCCGGCGTTCTAGCCACTCAGCAGGTGGAAAAAAAAGAAGAGAGGCGAAAAAGAAAGATTTAAAAAAAAAGATGAATAGGAAAGATGAAGAAGGAAGAGATATCAATAGTTTGTACTAGTTGCTTCTTTAAAAAGTTGTTACACTTAAGACACTTCATACTAGTTACTTCTTCAACAAGTTGTTACACTTAATACACGTTGTGCTAGTTACTTCTTCAACAATGAACGAAAAGAAGAAGAAGACTTCTTCAACAAGTTGTTACACTTGATACACGCTGTGCTAGTTACTTCTTTAACAAGTTGTTACACTTAATACACGTTGTGCTAGTTACTTCTTCAACAAGTTGTTACACTTAATACACGTTGTGCTAGTTACTTCTTCAGCAAGTTGTTACACTTAAGATACGTTGTGCTAGTTACTTCTTCAACAAGTTGTTACACTTAAGACACTTTGTGCTAGTTACTTCTTCAACAAGTTGTTACACTTGATACACGCTGTGCTAGTTACTTCTTTAACAAGTTGTTACACTTAAGACACTTCATACTAGTTACTTCTTCAACATGTTGTTACACTTAAGATACGTTGTGCTAGTTACTTCTTCAACAAGTTGTTACACTTGATACACGCTGTGCTAGTTACTTCTTTAACAAGTTGTTACACTTAAGATACGTTGTGCTAGTTACTTCTTCAGCAAGTTGTTACACTTAAGATACGTTGTGCTAGTTACTTCTTCAACAAGTTGTTACACTTAAGACACGTTGTGCTAATTACTTCTTCAACAAGTTGTTACACTTAATACACGTTGTGATAGTTACTTATTCAACAAGTTGTTACACTTAAGATACGTTGTGCTAATTACTTCTTCAACAAGTTGTTACACTTAATACACGTTGTGCTAGTTACTTCTTCAACAAGTTGTTACACTTAAGATACGTTGTGCTAGTTACTTCTTCAACAAGTTGTTACACTTAAGACACGTTGTGCTAATTACTTCTTCAACAAGTTGTTACACTTAAGACACGTTGTGCTAATTACTTCTTCAACAAGTTGTTACACTTAAGATACGTTGTGCTAATTACTTCTTCAACAAGTTGTTACACTTAATACACGTTGTGCTAGTTACTTCTTCAACAAGTTGTTACACTTAAGATACGTTGTGCTAGTTACTTCTTCAACAAGTTTTTACACTTAAGACACGTTGTGCTAATTACTTCTTCAACATGTTGTTACACTTAATACACGTTGTGCTAGTTACTTCTTCGACAAGTTGTTACATTTAAGATACGTTGTGCTAGTTACTTCTTTAACAAGTTGTTACACTTAAGACACGTTGTGCTAATTACTTCTTCAACAAGTTGTTACACTTGATACACGCTGTGCTAGTTACTTCTTTAACAAGTTGTTACACTTAAGACACTTTGTGCTAGTTACTTCTTCAACAAGTTGTTACACTTAGACACTTTGTGCTAGTTACTACTTCAACAAGTTGTTACACTTAGACACTTTGTGCTAGTTACTATTTCAACAAGTTGTTACACTTAGACACTTTGAGCTAGTTACTACTTCAACAATTTGTTACACTTAAAACACTTTGTGCTAGTTACTTCTTCAACAAGTTGTTACACTTAGACACTTTGTGCTAGTTACTACTTCAACAAGTTGTTACACTTAAGATACTTTGTGCTAGTTACTTCTTCAACAAGTTGTTACACTTAGACACTTTGTGCTAGTTACTTCTTCAACAAGTTGTTACACTTAGACACTTTGTGCTAGTTACTACTTCAACAAGTTGTTACACTTAAGACACTTTGTGCTAGTTACTTCTTCAACAAGTTGTTACACTTAGACACTTTGTGCTAGTTACTACTTCAACAAGTTGTTACACTTAGACACTTTGTGCTAGTTACTTCTTCAACAAGTTGTTACACTTAGACACTTTGTGCTAGGCCTTCAACAAGTTGTTACACTTAGACACTTTCTCCTAATTACTTCTTCAACAAGTTGTTACACTTAAGACACTGTGTGCTAGTTACTTCTCCAACAAGTTGTTACACTGTGCTAGTTTCCTTGACAAGTTGTTACACTTAAGACACTTTGTACTAGTCCATTCTTCAACAAGTTGTTATTCTTAAGGCATTTTGTAATAGTTACTTCTTCTGTCTCAGCAAGTTGTTACTTACTCTTTGTGCTAGTTACTTCTTGAACAAGTTGTTACACTCAAGACACTTTTCTAGTTACTGCCTCTGTCTCAGCAAGTTGTTACACTTAAATTGTGCTACTTGCTACTTCCCTCCATTTGTCTCAGCAAGTTGTTACACTTAATTTGTGCTTGTTGGTACTTCTGCTCCTTCTGTCTCAGCAAGTTGTTATTTGAACTCAGTGGTGTCCTAAAGATTCATCTCGCTGGTATGTAATAAAGGGATATCTATATGACCTGATAATTACTACAGCCTCATAATGCGGATACACCGTATTGCAAATAGTTACCAGTATCAGCGATATTTGTCCGATGTATTATTTTCACCAGCAGTTGTCTCGGTAATGTGTTACATTTAAACTGTTTGTTACTTTATATCCTTGTCTTCCTGCAAATTGTTACTTTGGCGCGATCAGTTGATATACGCTGAGGGAGATGTTAAGGAGGAGATCGGAGCACTCACGGAACTGCTCGTAGTGCGATGATGATTATTTACAATAATCACTTACTTGTTACTTTACTTAAACATACCCAAGTTATTACTTTAGGAACACATTTATCTGCAAACTGTTACATTAACTCAGTATGCCCCCGTTAGTACTTTGACCCCTTGAGTCTCAACCAGTAAATATATTAAATTAATTTCAGTTATAAATGTGACTCCATTCGTCCTACTTATTACTTTCACTCCTTTTGACACATCACAGTTATTATACAAGGTGTATTTTTAATGACTGTGGGGTGTTTGAAAATATTACCGTTTCAAGTTTTGAATTTACCTTTTATGTTGTATGACCTCCACAGAGGGCGAATACAAAACTAGGAACGGCAATATTTTCAAACACTGCAGTCATTAAAAATACACCCTATAATAGTCAAGTCAGGGATCCGTTTACATGCCTTCAGGCGTGGGTTGGGCCTATGGTGCTAGCCCCACGTGTTTTGTCAACCAGTCGGCGCCCGGTGCTCAGCCTCACGGCGGCTGCCTTGTCTTCCCCAGAAATTTGCTGGTACCCAGTTTTAGGCTGGGTCCACCCACCTGGGAGCCCAGGTCAATGTTTCAAAAATCCTGCTGGATGCAGACTCAAACTCATGACCTCTGGCAGGTGAGCGACGAGCCAGTGCGCTACCTCGACTGCCAGTTATTATAATACATTAGCGTAAATTGTCGTAGATTCTGCGTTAGTTTGTAGCGTTCCATTCAGTCGTTAATTTAACCCGGTATCTCTCAGCTGAAAAACATCTGATGGCTGTGGACATGTGGTTTTTGAGGAGAATGCAAAGAATGCCATGGAAAGACAGAAAACCCAATGGCCAATGAAAAATCGCACACCAATTAGAGAAATTAGACGCAGACAGTCAACATGTTTTTGGACATGTTATGAGAATAAATAAATTGGAGAACTTGGTGACAACTGGCAAGATCGAAGGGAAGAGAACAAGAGGAAGACAGAGAAGTAAATACCTGAACGTGGCATGGTCGAGACAGAAACACGGAGCTGATCCACGACTCCTGTGATCGAGTGACTTGGCGAATCATGACCGCCCACGCTTACCAGCATGGCACATGATGGATGATGGATGGATCTCTCAGTTATTTGTTTGTAATCCGTAAGGTTACTTACAACTGCGTGGACAGAAAGCGATTGAAGAACACAGCATACAAGAAGATGGGAATATGTTAAGTATTGTGGTAAAAGATAATGTTAAACATCGGTGCGTGAAGTGCGCCAACTGCTTCACTTTAGCAGGCCATCTGATTACAAGTTATATTAAGAACACCTTGTTTATCAGTGTGGTCTGTCCTGGGCTTGCTTTCGTGAGTCGGGCACCCAGCTGCGCTGCATGAATGCACAACTAACGCCACCTGGCGTCTGCCTCGGTTGCCGTTACTGAGGATAACTCACACATGTGCTGCGCGTGTGCCCTCCAGCCGGCCTTCGTGTGGTAGACTGTGTGTCTCTTCTACTGTGTGCGTGCGCTGAAGATGTTGGGTAGGTCTAAAGCCATGGGATTAGTACACGACTAGTGGGTTTCTGTTGCAGGTTACTGAGCACATGCATACAAGTCCCGCGTGTTGGGGAAACTCACTAGATGTGGCGGTTCTGTAAGGTGTTTGTTTGCCTGGTGATATAAGGGACACTGGCGTCCGTGGCGTATACAGGTTTTTATGTAATGGAGAGCGAGCATATATAATCAGCTCTACGGCATATATAAAATGTCCCCCATTGCAGAAGTGAAACAGGCGCCATTATTCAAAACTAGGACACAGGAGGACCAGTTTCCCCCGTCCCACTTTCCCCACTAGCTACGCAACTGGTTGGAACCATGGTCTTTCCAAGAGCTTGGCTTGCTGACCCCCCCCCCCCCCCCCCCCCCCCCCCCAAAAAAAAAAAAAAAAAACCACAGACACAGACAGACAGAGACAGAGAGAGAAGAGGAGTAGACAGAAATCAGTAATATGGGGATGGCTAAAGATAGGACGGCCTGGAGTGAGCTGGTAGAGGGCCTAAGCCCATGGTTGGTTGTGAAATCTATAGGAGACAGTTCTAGCTGGCAGGTTGTGAAATCTATAGGAGACAGTTCTAGCTCGCAGGTTGTGAAATCTATAGGAGACAGTTCTAGCTCGCAGGTTGTGAAATCTATAGGAGACAGTTCTAGATCGCAGGTTGTGAAATCTATTGGAGACAGTTCTAGCTCGCAGGTTGTGAAATCTACAAGAGACAGTTCTAGCTCGCAGGTTGTGAAATCTATAGGAGACAGTTCTAGATCGCAGGTTGTGAAATCTATAGGAGACAGTTCTAGCTCGCAGGTTGTGAACTCTATAGGAGACAGTTCTAGCTCGCAGGTTGTGAAATCTACAGGAGACAGTTCTAGCTCACAGGTTGTGAAATCTACAAGAGACAGTCTAGCTCGCAGGTTGTGAAATCTATAGGAGACAGTTCTAGCGGCAGGTTGTGAAATCTATAGGAGACAGTTCTAGCTCGCAGGTTGTGAAATCTACAGGAGACAGTTCTAGCTGGCAGGTTGTGAAATCTACAAGAGACAGTCTAGCTCGCAGGTTGTGAAATCTATAGGAGACAGTTCTAGATGGCAGGTTGTGAAATCTATAGGAGACAGTTCTAGCTCGCAGGTTGTGAAATCTACAGGAGACAGTTCTAGCTGGCAGGTTGTGAAATCTACAAGAGACAGTCTAGCTCGCAGGTTGTGAAATCTATAGGAGACAGTTCTAGCTGGCAGGTTGTGAAATCTATAGGAGACAGTTCTAGCTCGCAGGTTGTGAAATCTATAGGAGACAGTTCTAGCTCGCAGGTTGTGAAATCTATAGGAGACATTTCTAGCTCGCAGGTTGTGAAATCTACAGGAGACAGTTCTAGCTGGCAGGTTGTGAAATCTACAAGATACAGTCTAGCTCGCAGGTTGTGAAATCTATAGGAGACAGTTCTAGCTGGCAGGTTGTGAAATCTATAGGAGACAGTCTAGCTCGTAGGTTGTGAAATCTATAGGAGACAGTTGTTGCTCGCAGGTTGTGAACTCTATAGGAGACAGTTCTAGCTCGCAGGTCCGACGCAGTGGCCTTCAGGTCGCCTATGCACTGTAAAGGGCTGTCATCTATCCAAGTGATGGTGTAGAGACTCTTCTCCCGACCCAGCACCGAAGTACCGTCTGCACGGGAGCTGTGTTGTCGAGCCCTCCTTCCTACCCCCAAGCATAGACGTCGGCAGCGTGTGCAAGACCGGTAGTGCATTGTTTGGTAAACGGGGAGACAAGCTGGGGACACATAGAGCATTCCCTCGGTCACTCAGGGTGAACATGTACGATTGCTTTAACACGTCAATTCTCGGGCAGTTATTATTGTAATTCATATAAACTAGAACATTATATACAACAATAAGAAAGAGACAAACAGCTTTCTTTGGTCATGTGATGAGAAGAGGGGCATTGGAGAACATCGTAACAACTGGAAAGATCGATGGGAAGAGCGGCAGAGGCAGACCAAGAGAAATGATGCTGGATGGATTGGGACGGTGGCATGGAGGAATACCATTAGCAGAGTTGATCCAGAAAACCAAAGACCGAGATTTGTGGAGAGTTATGAACGCCCACGCCAGCCGGCATGACACTTAGTGATGATGATAGACATGGTTGTTATTTTAACATAGTTGTACGGGACAGACGGAGTTAAAGAAAAGGCATGTAAGAGCTACATGTTCAGTGCCTTGTTAAAGACAGGACTGTTGCGCAATTGTAATCTATGGCGATACTTGTGGCGCTCTTGTGGCCTACAGATGGATTTATGGAATAGATGAGAATGAGAAGAAGAAGACGAAGAGGAAACATGTGGAGGAGAAGTAGAAGAAGGAACTTTATTTTCAGGGGGTCGCACATTAGGCACGCTGACCCGTCTTGCATTCGGCCCTTCCAACCACTCAGTTTTCGCACATCAATTATCTATTATGAATGCATTGGAAAATTAACAATGCAAACATAAAAAAAATTTCATATTTGAACGTTATGAGACAGAAGTAGAAGGAGGAGAAAGAAGAAGTAGAAGAAGGAAGAGAACAAGAAGTAGAAAAAGTGGAAGTAAAAAAAAAAAAATAATAATAATGATTGTGTAACACATGCTACTATTATCTTAATCCTTCATTAGCATTTACAAATTGCGAAGGTGTACCATGCTAAATTGAATGTTTACAACTGTCAGTTTAGTTAGTATGGGTTGCAGCGCCGTCTGTTTAAAAGACAAAAACAAAAAGCAAATCGCACTTCTATCGCCAACTGCCAGCTATGGGATTTTTGACTACACAGATTGAGACATCAGATCATCCGATAAGGCATCTTTCTGACAGCCAGTCACACGATACCAACCCAGGGTTAGCATCTATCTTTCCAGGCAAGCACCCCAAGTTGGCTGTGTTTTTATTTTGTTTGGTTTGGTTTTTTACCCGTACAAAAACCTGGCGTAGACACGTTCGCACAGGTTCCGGGTATGGCGGAACTTACGGGATACCCGTCTAGCAGCCGTGAGCACCTGGTCGGCTCGTCAGACCCGCTAGCCGAACACGTGCGTGCCGGGCTGGTTGCTGATCTGTCGTCAGTCTCTCTCGTCTGGGAAAGGGAGAGGAGGGGCTTGTAGGATGTATTTCGCACGCCGTTTGAAATTGTAGCACACCGACCCGCTTTATCATAAGATAATTTATCCGGCTTATTACGGTGTAAGCCTTCTCCCGTGGTCTAGGAGTCCTTTACAGGACATCAGTGTCAACATCAGCATCTTTCAGCTGATTGTTGATTTCTTGGCAAGATTACGCTCAGTAATTTGCCATTGCTTTCTGAGCGACCGGCTCATATAAGTAAGTTACCGACGCAGAGAGCCGCTACCAATTCTCGCGCACGTCACGTTACTCGTGAGAGTATACGGGATTATGGAGAAAGTCGTGTAACCTCTAGACCAGAGAGTACTACTACTACTACTACTACTACTACTACTACTACTACTACTACTACTACTACTACTACTACTACTACTACTACTACTACTACTACTACAGCAACAACAGAATACTGTCCTTCAGGATGGAAACACTGGTGGGCGCTCCGTAGAGACAGGTTGAGCAGATGGTGAAGCACATGTGCCAGGCATTCCCCAAGCAACCTGGGCGCGCTATTTCCCCCATATGGTGCATGTCACAGTGAATCTCACTAGTCTATATGTTACAACAGCTGTCTTGTCGTGTCACCTGATTACCTCCCCTTTCATCGTAATTTAAAAGAAAAAAAGTCGAATAAGGCGGAATGTCTCTGGGGATACGCCTGGTTCATTGGGCATGCGCCTGCCTACTTGGGGATATGTATGTCTACTGGGGGAATGCGGTTGCCAACTTGGGGATACACTTGCCTAATTGGGGATGCGCCTGCTTCCCTTGAAATATGCTTGCGTATTTGGGGATACGCCTGTCTACTTGGGGACACGTCCGCCTACTTGGGGATACGTCTGCCTACTTACGGATACGTTGCCTACTTTTTCGATACGCTTGCGTGTTGCTCTCATTATTCTACCCCGTTTCTTGGTGTTTATTTTTGTATAGACTTGTATCACTTCTGTGCTATGTGTTGGTTGTCAGAGGTCCCGTCCCCCGCTGCCTTAGTTAGTTAGTCTTTCCTCTTGAGCCTAAGGCGGCGCATAGGGCAGAAGTCCTGTCTCTCCATGCCTGGCGGTTCGCTGCTACCTGTTGTAGATCTTGGATATTTACTTGGCCATTGAATGAGCCTTCTCTGATGATGGTTCTACGCAGGGTCTCTCTTGGTCTTCCCCGTTTTATTTTCCCTACCGGTGACCATATGAGGGCTTGGTAGGGGAGTCTTGTCTTGTCCATTCTGAGTACATGGCAGATGTAGTTCCAACGGCGTCTTCTTATGAAATTGGATACTGTATCTTGCTTAGTCTCTTGTCTTATTTGCGAATTGGTTCTGAAGTCTGTCCAGTGGATGTTTAGAAGTCTTCTAAGACATTTGTTCTCAAAATTGTCTAATTTTTTATCTAAAGCTACCGTTGATTTCCAACTTTCACATCCATACGTTAACACTGGAATCACACAAGAGTTGAAGATTTTAAGTTTTGTGTGTTTGCTGAGTGTCTTTGACTTCCAGATGTTTGACAGTTTATTGAAGGCACTAGATGCCAGTGCGGTTCTAGATGATATTTCTGGTGTTGAGTCCCCTGTAGATGTCATTTTGCTTCCTAGGTATGTAAAGCTGTTGACTTTTTCAAGAACGTAGCTGTTGAATTTGGTGTCATCTGAACTGTTGGTAAGATCAATAGTCTTTGTTTTTGTGGTGTTAATTTGGAGACCAATTTGCCCTGAAACATTTTGGAGGTGGTTTATTTTCTCTTGGGCATCCGGGGCTGCCTTAGATCTGCCATATATATTTTCATTTACGGAATTTTATGATATACTCGTATCATTGTACGTGTGTTGTTTGTGTGCTGGCGAAGACTTCAGCCGCAACGTACAGTTTGTCACTGGTGATTGTGTTCTAGTTAAGTTGCCGATTCTACTTCATGCATTTTTGATTCACTTTGCCAGAAACAAGACCTCGAATCGCCTCTGAAAAACGACCATCTGCACCCTTTTATTTAGTCGAGTGAATATAGTTGAGGGTCGTTTGCAGTTGTCCTTTACTGGTTGTATGTGATCCATGTATACATGTTCTATCACTGGACTTTGCAATCGACCCCAGTAGTTAACGGTTTGGGATTTAGGCAATTTTAGATTCAGTAGTTCGCCATTGCCGGCTTCCTGGCCTAGGGGTTAGCAACTTTTCTCCGTAATCTAGTATACTCTCGTAAGTAACGTGACGACGTTGAGAATCAGCAGTGGTTCGAATCGCGTCGGTAACTTACGGGGTATGTGAGCCGGCCGCTCAGAAAGCAATTAACAATCAGCTGAAAGATGCTGATGTTGACAGCGATGTATCCCCCAGCGATGACAAACACGCGTAGGAATAACACCATTTATTTACTTTATAGAACAGTGGTTCTCAACCGGTGGGGAATTCCGGTGGGGATTTTAGGGTATCCAGGGGGGAGATTAAGATTATTTCAAGATCGCATTAATACAAGAACAAGTTACTTGATATTGTTTTTCCCTCTAAATTTTACGTTTCTGTACTTCTCGCCCTAATGAAATTTGTTTTATAACGTAAGTAGACCCGCAAATCACGTTTTATGTAGATGTCTAGACTTGTTCTAGTATGTGTTATTAAATTTAGCTTCCATTTTTATGTATACTGTGTAAGGGTTGGAGGAGGGGGGATTTATAGGGAGGAAATTCGAAAGGGGGGAACATATTTAGTTCTTTTAGTTTTAGTCGATGGATCAACATCACGGCACACGGGTGCAACCCATAAGTGCTCCGTTCTCCTCCTAACTCAAACCTGAGTCGTAAGAAACTCAGCTCAGTGCACGAACTCCGTAGCACCGGCGAGGATCCTGAAATAATTTGGGTAGATTTTTAACTCGAAATTTTGCCCGGGCAGCGCTGTTAGGCTACTCTTTTTCGATTTCCAACTGCCAAGGGATTTTTTACGTGCCCAACAATACACACGGGCGTCCGATCTCACTACCCAGAGACCAGGGGAAATTTATTACTAGAAGTCCACGAGAAAAAATCCCGGCATCACCGGGGCTTGAACCCGGGACCTCCAGCACTCGAGGCGGACACCATACGGAGACCACGCAGCCCCCTAGTTCTGAAAATATGGTAAAGGGGGGGGGGGGCATGGGCCAAAAAGATTGAGAACCAGTTATAGAACATCAAAGAATGAAATGGTTCGGACAGTTAGAATCGAACAAGATTAATCAGCGGCTAGAGCATTCTACACGAGAACATCAGCATACAGGGTGAGAGGACGACCCAGAAATAGTTGGCTAGGTGGAGTAAAAAAAAAAGGCATTGAAGATATATAATATGATATTAACACATCAAACAAGACAAACGAAAAACAGGAAATTACATCTACCTCACTCTGCAGTACTTCACGGCAAAATCAGTAGGACAAAAGGAGAAGAGGATACATTGTAAGAAACAGACGATTGCATTGTGTTGATACATCGTAAGAAACAGACGTTTGCAATGTGTTGATGCATTGTTAGAAACATACGCTTGCCTTCACTGCATTTGGGTCTGATCCTTTCAAAGGACATAAACATTATGGTCGTCTTCGTGCATTCATGCCCTGTTTGATGTGGTAATCCCGTGTACAATTCTTTCTTGTCCCTTGCTGCATGCAGTGTTTATAACTGCACTCTTGTAATATATACTTGATTAACTTAAGATAGACATTGCAAGGCCAGGCAGAGAGAATGAATGTAAGGGAAAGGGGGTGGGGTGGGGCGGGAACGTACGAATTGCAACAATCGGAACAGTGACGTATTAAAATATCCATAATGAAAACACGCGGTGAGCATGTGTTGCAACTTGAATCGTTACAATACGGGAAGGAAGGAGGCGGGAGCAGGCATTTTCAGCAGCATATTTAGCATGTGGGTGGGCAGAATAAAGTGGGGCAGTCTGGAAGTTGGACCGGCTAACTGGCGAGCCCTAGATGACGAACGAAACAATGGTATAGACAAGTAGCTTTGACTGCTGCTCTCTTTGCATTTAGTCATCAATCAATCAAGTGCCGTCTCCACAATTAGGGTTGGCTGCAATGGATCCTCAACATTCTCTGTCTCTCGCCCTGACTACGATTCTGTCAGATTGCTGTTCGTCCATCTCTTGGTATTATCTTCCCACTTGTAACGTTGTCTACCCCTTGTTCGCTTGCCTTCAACCTTACCCTCAAGTATGGTTTTTAATTAATTTTATTAAGTCTTTTATTCATTCATATTGACGTCACTGATCGAACCCTTTGAAAATAAAGTTCGTTCGTTCGCTCTCTCTCCCTCCTCTACACCCCACTTCCCTTTTGCTCCGCACACTCCGTTGCTAAGACAAACTTACACCTTGTTTTTTCCCCTGTCCTCCTCCTCCCAGCTTGCACGATGTTGCCTTCCGGTGGGCTAAGTTGTTTTCACTCCTCCAGATTTTTTACACTTCCCCATGACGTGCACGGTGTTGCATGTATTTTCCCACCCTTTGCTCATGCAGAAAAACAGATGCTGCACACCTGGTTTTTCACATCTCACGCGGTACTCGTTCATCTCGAACGGATTTTTTCCTAGCCCGTGTGCCTGTCTGTCTGTCTGCTTCGCTACTGTTTCCCCCCTTCCCCAACATCTGTTTCCTTGGTTTCAGAAGGGAAATAAAACACACACATCGGATCTGTACTTACATATACAACCCAACTGTCTGTCTATATGTCTATCTGTCAGTGTCTCTCTCTCTCTCTCTCTCTCTCTCTCTCTCTCTCTCTCTCTCTCTCTCTCTCTCTCTCTCTCTCTCTCTCCTCTCTCTCTCTCCGGCAGTTCCTTAACAATCATCTTCAGCCCAGATTCTTCTTCTTCTTCTTCTTCTTCTTCTTCTTCTTCTTCTTCTTCTTCTTCTTCTTCTTCTTCTTCTTCTTCTTCTTCTTCTTCTTCTTCTTCTGCTGCTGCTGCTGCTGCTCCTCCTCCTCCTCCTCCTCCTCCTCCCTCCTCCTTGATGTGCGTCACATCTAGTCACACACTTCGGCATGCGCGTGTATAACGTTAGCTTCCTCTCTCAATAGATCCCATCCAAGGTAACGGGCTGTGTCTACCCGTGGGTAGTTATTGTGCCACCCAAATGATGGCAATTATTTGAACAGGCAGGGTTGGAGTATATGGTGTTGTGGTTACCTCCTCCCTGCCTCAATGGTGCTATGTTTGTGGTCTAGTGTGATGCAGTGTCTGCTCGGCCATGTCTCGCTGTGGGTCGGTATATATTTCTTTGTTTTCATAGACTGTTGTCATGTTCACAAGTTTCCAGCTTCTTGTGGACACTATTGTCAGTCTGCTCTTCATCTTGTCTGTGTTTCTTCTGATGTTCTTTTACTTTCTCTATCTTAGATTCTTTTTGACTTCACCATCTCCCGCTTGCTGCTTGATTTATTATGTTTCTTCTTCCCTCTTCCCCCCCCCCTCCTCTGTTTATTTATTCGTATTTCTTCTGTCTGTCCTTCCATTTATTTACTCATTCTTATTCTATGCCATCCGTTTGATTTTCTTCTAAACTTCCTCTTTCTATTTGTCTATTTGTGTGGTTTATTCTTGAATTCGCGTCTTTTGTTCATGCAGCGATTCTTAACTTTCCATTCAGTTGCTTTACTTCAAATCTCATACCCTTTCTCTTTAATAAAATCACTCCTCTTTCGCGTGTTTATTAATTCATGCATTCTTTCTCTCGCTGTTTCATTCATTCTGTGTTCCCACAATTCCCCCTCTCTGCCTCCTTCCCTCGCCGGGATGTGATATGTAATCGGTCCTGTGGCTGGTGTTTTCACCATCAGCGTGTTCCTGTCTGCTTTCTCACTTGTCTTCGTTAATTATTTAAAAATATCCGAATGCGATCATGATTCCCGCCAAACGGGGAAGCAGTATGTGCATATAGCAGAAGGTAAATTGCATCTCTTTAAATGAATTTAAAAAATCCTTCAGATCTTGTCCTCCCCCCGGTAGATGCCAGACCCGGGAGACTTCACAAATATATTATTAATGACTATTTTAAAGTGTCGTTTTTAAGAGAAGTGTCCAATTATTATTGAGTTACTTGTCTATAGCGAGCCGTGCCTACATGCTGATTGCGATAATTCAGATCCAGTCCCTGTCCCTGTAAGTGTGGGTTATTTTCGACCACGCTCGGCAGCGCCACCTATCCAACCTCGTAAACGCCTATACTAGATATTTATATGGGAAAGAAAGGCGGCGAGGAAGTGAACTGATCATCACATCTGAAGCTGTAACCCAGTACATCAGAATCCATGCTACTTGACACTACGGCGGTATGTGTAGTACGATTATCCGAAGCATTTCTTCTGTGTCTTCTTTGTCGAAGTCATGCTACTTGACACTACGTGGTATCTGTAGCACGATTATCCGAAGCATTTCTTCTATGTCGAAGTCATGCTACTTCTTACTATGGCAGTATCTGCAGTATGATTATCCGAAGCATGTTTTCTTCGTCATTCATGGGATTGGACCTGATTGCGTTATGTCAGTTTACAGCAGAGCTGCGGTATTTACATCTTTCGGCTGACACATCCGACTTCGGACAAATGTTGACAAGGTTAAACCTTCCCAGATCTGTAGCATTTGTGGACGACAGCCCTATGACTATTTCGTCCACACATGTAGAGACGATACCGGCGTATGCAGTCACATATACTAGTATCTGTGATCGCTTAAGCAGATCCGTACATATGTATAGTATTGTGTATTATCTAACTGTCAACAGACAAATCCCTAGCTGTGCATACCCCATGAGTTGCTTGTTGTGATATTTTAACTGCTGCCATCGCTGTGGGGGGTCGAGATAGTATAGTGCAGTGGTTCTCAACCTAGTTTGGCCCGTGCCCCCCTTCACCATATTTTTAGGACGTCATCCCCCCCCCCCTTCACCATATTTTTAGAACGTCATCCCCCCCCCCTTTCGTATTTCCTCCCTAAAAATTCCCCCATGCCCCTACACAGTATACGTAATAATTGAAGCTAAATTTAATAGCACATACTAAAACAAGTCTAGACATCTACATAAAACGCGATTTGCATATCTACTTACGTAATAAAATCAATTTCATAAGGATGATACGTACAGAACCGTAAAGTATGAAGGAAAAAGCAATATCAAGTAATCGGTTCATGTATTAACGCAATCAAGAAATAAACTTAATCCCCCCCCCCCCCCGTGAAAACCCTAAAATTTCCCCCTGGGGGGGGGGGGGGAATTCCCCACCGGTTGAGAACCACTGGTATAGTGGCTAACACGACTGCCTGCCCGACCTGTCATCACGTATTTGATTCCCCGTTTAGGTGGGAATTTAAACAAATGATTGACTTCAAGTCCCAAATCGACCCAGACTACGGAATGTTCTGGGACACAAAGGGTGCGGTATATTGACCAGGCTGTCCATCGAGTGCCGATTCCTTTATACAAATATGAGGCTAGCATCTTATACAGTGCAAACCGCTTAAGGCATCTCGGATGTGACGAATTTCTGTTGTGAAGAACAATTTGTTTATCCCGGCAACTTTTCTTCTTTGTCTGTTGTCTCTTAAAAGAGGGATTTCTCATAAGAAGAACTTTTTTTTTGGGGGGGGGGGGGGGTGGGGGGGGGGGTGTTTCCCTGGTGAGTTTGCCTTATCAGGTCTGCACTGTAACCAGTAGAGCCCAAGGCCAAGAAAATAGCCTGGAGGCAAGGGAAGCTTGCCAGCCATTGCGCTATCGCAGCCTACATATGAACCCTACCATTGCATGAACCCTGTCATTGCATGAACCCTGCCATTGCATGAACCCTATCATCGCTGTAAATATGTGCCCTTGTTCTGCCATCAACTGTTTTCACAATCCTCCATTTGTCATCATCGTCATCACCAAGTTTCTTGTCGGCTGGCGTGGGCGATCATGCTTCTCCACATATTGTGATCCCCTACGGCATGGATCAACGTATGTAAGTCAAGTCCCTTCTGTGCCATGACTCAAGACTGTCAAGAATTTTCTCACGCTGTCTTCCTCTATCTCTCTTTACACAAATCTTTCCGGTTGTCACAACATGTTCCAATCTTTGTCTTCTCATACTGTTGCCAAAATATGGTGACTGCCTCTTTCTGATGTTTGTAATAAGTTGTCTTTGCGACTTAGCCTTCCTCAAAATGTCCAGATGGCTAATTTTTGCTGTCCAATTAATTTGCAGGCTTCTTCTATAAAACCACATCTCCAAGGCTTCCATTGATGTTTTCGCTGTTTACTAACTGTCCTACATCCTAGTGAGTCTGTTCAGTGTTTTAATGGTTAAACCGGGAGCCGAGCCAGCACATTGGTCATGTTTTCGAACCCTCACCCCAAGACGGGGATTTCCCAGTTATAGTCAGCCTACAATGTGTATGTTCTGGGAAGTCAAGACATGTGTGATCACATCACTCATCAGGTTCCCATTAGTCTATACAAAGGCAGAGTTATATATCACATGAAGTGAATAAATGAATAATACTTTGGCTGCATTACTTAAAATACGTGGTCACGGGTATTGTTCCCCGTAGAGCAGTAGTTCCCAAGCTTTTCAAGCGGAGGGCCATACCTACTATTTTCGGTAGTTAAGTGGGCCACAACGTTATGAAATTATAAAAGTCGTGCAATATCATTCTTACCTTTCTTAACATTCGTCAACAGAATTCTAAACCTATAAAGGCAGTCAGTGTCAGTACTACACTGCGGTCATGTTTTGGTTTAAAATCCAAAATTCTTTTAACAATAAACTTTAAATCAATTTCGAAAGTCGCTATTAATGTAATTAATTTACAATTGTAACTGTTCTTCATAGCCAGTTACTTAAGTTCAGATGCCAGTTTATCAATGTCTGGGCACAGATATGTCGTGCCCAAAGTCATAAGCGCAGCTAGGTTACTGTCGGTGAGTCTGGAACGATGCTTGTTTTTTTTTTTTTATAACGGTCATTGCGGAAAATGACTGCTCGCATCTGTAAGTCGAAATAAAACGACAAATGTATCTCTGGGTGAATGAACGCAAGTGTTAAAATTGTTCGCCAGGCAATAGTCGCCAGAATGAAATCATATGATCAGCTGAAGGTGAAGCAGGCAGCTCCAGAAATTTACATCTCAGTGCAGAATTGCATTTCAAATAATTTACTTCGTGCTGAAGGTTTTGCTGAACTGAACAGGCGCATTCGATAATATCTGAGCATAACAACCACGAGCAGAGTAAATTATCGCACGCTGACGGGGCGCTCCGAGTGCATTTTTGAAATTATTAAAATATATTATATTAAATAACAAGGCCTCGCGTGCCACTTTCTGACAGCTGGCGGGCCACATGTGGCCCGCGGGCCGTGGTTTGCGAACCTCTGATGTAGAACATTTGTTATCCCCGCGGTAATTTCAAATTTAAAACCTACTCTTTCTGTTTGCACAAACCTGATTGTAACCGCTTAATTGCTAAGGCCGGCCTCATTGTATATTATCAGTCATTTATTGTTCGTCGTATTGTGTCTACGAAACGCTGATTTTCTTTGTTAACTGTATGACCGTAGTTTATGAGTTGTTGAGCATTTGCATAGGAAGGCACTTTATAGCCTCTCGACTACACAGGGATTCCTGGAGAATAATTAACTCTTTTTTCCCCACCCACTCTGGTATACTCGATTTGCTAAATGTCTTTCCCTTCTACCTATGTAAGTTAGTTAGTTAGTTAGTTAGTTAGTTAGTTAGTTAGTTAGTTAGTTAGTTAGTTAGTTAGTTAGTTAGTCGCGGTTCCAACTTCACGGCAACAGGTCGTCCCCATTATGCTCCATTCCTGTGCCAGTGAATATCACACAAATTGCTCCTCACTGCCCTCTGTGAACAATGGAATAGACAGGAGTGTCGGCAAGCCAACAGCCCGCACAGGTACACTGTGCATAATGCCGCCGCCAGAATGCCAACACAAAAGTCCTCCACGAGAAATACAGTTCATTGTCGATGGAAACGGCAGAAAGACTTCATTGACCCGGGTTTTATCCCATATGGCTCGGTCTCTTTCCGCAGGGCGACCCGCCGAAAGCGCCGCACAAATCACGAACTCCGTAGCTCCAGCGACGACTCCTATGTAAGTTGCTTGACACTCACACTGGAACTGTTAAATGCAGTTTGATATAGTGAACGGAGACAATGGTTCTTTTACAGATGAAGGGTTGGTTCTATCATTGGTTCAGCAGCAAAGAATGTTTTGTTTACATCTATTTGAAGTCGATGGTGTATTCGTTGCATTACGTCGTCCTCTCGAAAGGTTAGCTGAAGAAACAGTTGAAGTTTGGGGACCGATGATTCTGTGGGGGGTAGGAAGCTTGATGAAGTCGGCAGGATATCCATTAGACTCTAGAGTTTAGTTAAGGGTATCCAGCTCTTCTTTTAGTATGCCATCGGAGAAAATCTTTCTGGCTCGAATTAAGCAAGGTTCTTAACAGACCACTCTTATATTGGATAGGTGCGAAACTATTGAAATGTAAGTATTGAACGGCCGATGTTTATTTTAGATAAACTGCTTATTGGATGGAGTCATCTTCTTGACGTAGGATTAGGGTGTTTACGAACGACAAGGTATCATCGTGTTCGTGGTTATTTCATGTGCGGCGCACCTGACGAGACGCAGCGAAATATGCCAGGCAGAAAACCGTGCAAGATATAGTTTGTGGCGTCCGTGTTTACGCTCCTTTCTATTCTAGTTACTGTAACTTCATAGAAGCAGTAAAGGACCATGTTAGTCTGTGTGCAACCACTACTTTAATTCTTGTAGTACACGGATTAGTACGCTCCATGGTTTGGGAGAAACGTTTCTTACAATGCGGTTGTAAGATGGAAGACATATGATTGTATCGTTCCCACAGCCAGCTACCTTTCGTTGTTTTCTTGCCTCTTGTTCATCGTCTCTCGCCAAACAGCTGCAACACGGAGGTACAGTGAACGGGGAAAGGGGTGGCGAGAGAACACCCTGGCGGTTCTTGATTTTTGCATCACAGGGTTTGGGAAGGGCGTATCTGTTTCTGTCGCTCTTGGTGTAACAAGACGATGTGCCGATTGCATGCCGCTGGAAACGTTCTGGTTCCGGCAGATATTGGGGCTGCAGGTGCGTCCCATCTGCGCGGTAACTGTATCGTCTGCTGCGTTACGTCTACGTCTGATAACCGCTTCTACTTGCGCTCCTGTTCGCCATCTTGTCGGCCTTGCAGCTTCTTGTTGTGTGTGTACTTTCTACTAGAGGTTGATGAAAGGGGAGAAAACTTATAGTATGACTTAATGAATAGATTTATTGAAATCGATTAGAATCAAACATGCGGAGTACTGACTTAATGGTGGCAGTTCCATATTATATAGATCAACACACGATGGGTCATGGGGGAAATTTCACGCCGAACGCCTTTACTAGCCATAATATTTTATAGTACTCATTTTAGGATCCGTCGATGGGAGATCTCAAGTCAGATTAACAAATACCCCCGTCTGGATGAGGATTCGACCCTCACGACAAACGGGCCGTGAAGATACAGGTGAATAAGACAAGGGACAAAAACACGAGAAAACAGGAGCTGTTGTCATCTCCAGTAAGAAAAAAAATAAAGTACCACGTTATGACATTCGTGTAAATGACAACATTCTTATATCTGTGAATCGGTACAACTATCATAAAACATCCAACGATAGATGCTATGTAAGGATTAGAATTCGAATTTCCATAACAGAAATAGGGACGCAGAGGTGTTTCCAAGGCACCAGGGCCGGGTTATATACTGGCCAAGACCTATTGACGCGTCCTCGTCGAGCGTCCTGGGCAACAGGTCCCTTCGGGGTCCTGGCTAAAGTCAGTAGGATCGCCGATTCCTCCGAAGTTGGAGAGTGTCTGCCTGTACGGCAAGGAACAACGGTTACTCACACAAACCTCAGGTCCTGTATGACATCACACTGATGCTGGACAACAGGATACCTTCATCCGACATACAGGACTTCACGTTGGAGCTCAAGCCAACGAACACAAGCAAGCAAGCATAACAGAAATAAACTTTCGCAAAAGGGACAGCATATTCGCTGATTAAAAAAAAAACCTGTCAACAACAATGTAACTTGGACAGTCTCCGCACATTGAGCGGTCATGGTTGACTTTCCACCCAAAGAAATCATAAACTGTCGGCGTGGTACTGACCACATCACCCCTGATGTCTCATTAGGCCACGGGTTCATTTAGGGCATTGCCAGAATCTTCAGTCTAAAGACTGTCTATAGGTTTATTCTAGAGCAATGATGTTATGGCGTCCCGAAATTCCAGGTCTCTTAAGGCGCAGTGATGAACGGGATGATCCTCTGATGAACGGGATAATCCTCTGATGAACGGTTTGATCCTCTGATGAACGGGATGACCCTCTGATGAACGGTTTGATCCTCGGATTAATGGGATGATCCTCTGATGAACGGTTTGATCCTCTGATGAACGGGATGACCCTCTGATGAACGGTTTGATCCTCGGATTAATGGGATGATCCTCTGATGAACGGGATGACCCTCTGATGAACGGGATGATCCTCTGATGAACGGTTTGATCCTCTGATGAACGGGATGACCCTCTGATGAACGGTTTGATCCTCGGATGAACGGGGTGATCCTCTGATGAACGGGATGACCCTCTGATGAACGGTTTAATCGTCGGGTGAACGGGATGACCCTCTGATGAATGGTTTGATCCTCGGATAAACGGGATGATCCTCTGATGAACGGTTTGATCCTCGGATGAACGAGATGATCCTCTGATGAATGATTTGATCCTCTGATGAACGGGATGATCCTCTGATGAACGGGATGATCCTTTGATGAACAGGATGATCCTCTTATGAACGGGATGACCCAATGATGAACGAGATGAACCTCTGATGAATGGGACGATCCTCCATTGAACGGGATGACCTTCAGATGAACGGAATTATCCGTACACGAAATTGAGGCTTAGTAATGATGTGCACATACTTGAAGCTAAGTAGTCATGTGCACGACATGACGATTACTTTGATGAACCCAATATCAGATCTCAGTGTGTCGGCCAGACCTTCCCTTGAGGGTCGATCGGCACGCATGCGGCTCTTCTGGGAGGGCCTGTTTAGAGCCGCACTTGTAGATGGAAGGGCGAAGATGACGACACACGTCTGGGGCCATGGAATATCCTGCGAAACCACAAGAGAAGACTAATGCGGTCAACAAATGCCGGAAAGAAGTCGGACGTGT
>OY992891.1:39010295-39155295 GCA_963921405.1 Cepaea hortensis | reverse complement strand
GGCTTCGGGCAGAGGAGTGCAATTGGAAGGGTACGAGCCTTACCCTAGTGCAAGGAAATTCAACCTAAAGACTAATTGTAATGGCAGGGCAGACCAGGCCTTAAGTCTTGTTTGACAACTGGTCTAGGATGAAAGCTCTGACCGGCGGACAGAGTATTGCTTTGCTGATCTGGCAGCTTCTGCAGCTTGTCTTGTTCCAAACGTATTGGTGTTACCTTTCCTCTGGAGTAAACTAGGCAGGCTGAGAGAGGGATCACGCTGTATGGGCAACACATGGTCTCTAAATTCAGTGCAGGCTTTGAGTTATGGAGAGGCATAACTCCATTTTATAAACTATCGTCTGTCAAGATGGCCAGGTGCCAGTCAACCAACTCACTCCAAACCCTTCTATCTGTGGATTTGTTCATGACTGGTTGGATTTTGCAGCTACAGTTTTTTTCTCTATGGAATGGGAAAGCCAGCCCGACAACCAACCCTCTTTCATTGCCTCGTATGACATGTAAGGTGAGTTACATGCTTATTGCACATAGCGTCCAGGCAAGTACGCATTTGTGTTGTTCATTTTATATATATATTTTTAATCGTTTTTTGTTCTTGTTGTTCCATTGTTAAAGACCTGTATCTGTGCTTTTTTCATCCATGGAGCTTCTTAGTAATATTTTGTTTTCTTTCTGTACTCCTGTATAAGTATATTGATACAATTTGTGAGGTTACATTGTGATTCTAATCATTGTTTCCTTTAAGAGTCTTGGTAACACACTCCCGGAATCCTTCTTAGTCGCCTCTAACGACATGCGTGGAAGGTCTTACTATTCTTTACTTCCCCATAGTGTCTCGGTAACAAAGGAGGGAAATTACATCAAACTTTACTACAAATTTCTGAGGTTGTATAACCATTTATCTTCCCCTTAGTGTCCCAGTAACAAAGGAGGGAGATTTCACCAAACTTGACTACAAATTTCTGAGGTTGTATAACCATCTATCTTCTTCTTAGTGTCCCGGTAACACAGGGGGAAGATTTCACCACACTTGACTACAAACAGAAATAATTCAGCATAGAAACATACTTGACATTTTGGTTATCTGAAGTTCCCCAAGCCGTTCTTGTTCGTGGCTGTCCATTTTGAGAGATTTCCACTACTGGGATAACAGGCATAATTATATCACCTTCACCTTGGTCTTCATCCATCACCACACTGTTCGCAGACGTCATGTTTTGTTGCTGGTTTCTGGGTGATAAATAAGAAATGGACCTTGATGTAACAACACATTCATTCAGTCATTCACTCATTTATGCATTCAGTCATTTATTCATTCATCTATCCACTCACTTGATCATTCATACTTTCACTCAGTATTTGTTTCTATCTGTGATTCATTCATTTATTCACTCGTTTAATTATTCACTCTGTCATTAATACCCGATTCCTGTATTCAGCCATTCACTCGTTAATTGCTTCACTCACTCATTCATCCATTCCTTCACTGATTAATTCATGCACCCACTCATTCATTCATTCATGCTCTCACTCATTCATCCATAACGGAGTGCTTATGGGAATGTCCCGAATGCTGTGATGTCGGTTCCTAAATCAATCAATCAATCAATCAATCAATCATTCATCCATAGCCTTTCCTCTTATACCCTGATGAGTAGATGTCTTTATTTTTAAGTTAGCATAATTAAACAAGATGTCATGGTAACATAACACAAGGAGCCATCATAACAAGAGACAAGAAGTCATGGTAACATAACACAAGGAGCCATCATAACAAGAGACAAGCCAGTGTAACAGTTGTTTGTGAACTGGCTTGCCAACACATGGATCCTTGGTTCAATCCCCTAAAGTGACGGATCCTTGGTTCAATCCCCTAAAGTGACGGATCCTTGGTTCAATCCCCTAAAGTGATGGATCCTTGGTTCAATCCCCTAAAGTGACGGATCCTTGGTTCAATCCCCTAAAGTGACGGATCCTTGGTTCAATCCCCTAAAGTGATGGATCCTTGGTTCAATCCCCTAAAGTGACGGATCCTTGGTTCAATCCCCTAAAGTGACGGATCCTTGGTTCAATCCCCTAAAGTGACAGGATTGGGTTTTCGGTTTTTTTTTTTCATTGCTTGCTTTGAGCTCAAGCATAGCGACACATGTGCTACTTCAAATACGTGCACTGGACTGATTTTCTGAGTTTGGGTTAGCTTTCTGCATTACCAATGTCCCCCGTCATCAGTCGAACCCACTCCAACTTCTGAGGTGCTTGTAATTTACATCCTCAAGTCAAGGCTGATAAGTCAACATTTAAGTCCAACTGACCAGTGTGTGGCCTGAACCCACTACCACGTCATAAGCTCACCGGAAGTTTAAGCATAAGTGCTTTATTCCTATCGGCCACATCAATTTCTATTTTAAAAAATCTTAAAGTCTTAAAATTCGAGAGGATCAACTTCATTGCGCCAGGTTTTATCCCATATGGCTCGGTCTCTTTCTCTTGCAAACTCCATAGCTTCAGCGATAACCCCCAGGAGTCTTTGAGAAAAATGCACTCTTGAACCAAAACAGGTATGCTCTGGGGGTAAACTTTTAATCTCATAAAATAAGCAAGGGCTCTAATCACAATAACATGTTCCTAGTTTTTTATAGGTAAACTTATAGGTCTCATAAAATAAGCAGAAGCTGTAACCACTGTAACTTGTGCCCAGTTTTTTTTCTACATTGATCGGACTACACAGTGGATGCCTACAGATGCATTCTCTCATTTTATCTGTTTTTACTGTTTTGTTTTTCTTGCTCATTGGTAAAGATGTTGGTCAAAAGGTCCGCTTATATCTGAGTTTTTTTTCCATTCATCAAGCTTATTAGTCATATTTTGTGGTTTTATTCAGACTAGTTTCTTACTACTCCGGTCTTTGCTAGTTCAATTTTATTGCTAGCCCAGAATCTTGCTGGTCAGTTTTCCTGTCACTGTCATCTACTGCCTATAGTACCTTGCAGTGTAGGACAGGGGTGTCTTGAGCCTGAGGAATTAAGACCGCCTGGCTAGAGCAGTCGCCGCAAATGTGCAGGTTTGGTTAGGGTTTTCTTTTTGCTGCAGCCCAGTTTCTTGCTAGTCAGTTTTACTCCTAGCCAAGTCTTTTGCTAGTTAATTTTACTGCTAGCCTATAGTATTTTGTGTCAGCCCAGAATCTATTACTAGTATTACCATTGTCTATCATTAATATTATATATTCTCAATTTATTCTTAACATATTTAACTGGAGACTATAACCAAGAACCTATCGGCTGCTCTCAAAGTGAATCCACTAACTTTACCAAGGGTGTCCTGTGTCGGCTACCGGAGGGAAAAGGATAGGATGCCTTACTTGGTAACTTTCGTCTTTATTTCATTCTTCAAATATTTGTATTTCCTTTGATAGATATAGAGAATCATCAGAATATGAATGAATACCCCTAGTCTGCCATCGTAATATGAAATAACAACAGACACTATATCCCAAATATAACATAGAAAGATTGAACGGGATATTACTTGTATAAATACAATACAAATACCGCTTACCGATGAATATTATTCTTGCAGCGCTAACTATTGTCACTCAGGACGCCATTTATAAACAAGAGGAACTGTCGGGGATTATAAAAACAAGAAACTGTTGTTGCTATATCATTCTTACGTCATAACTAAATTAACAAAACAATATTAAAATAATAATGTTACAAATGTAAACAAAGGTGGACACGGTGTTCTTAATGTCCCGTGCCCACATACATTTTATTCATGTCGATTATTATTTTAATGAAAATGCACGAGACAAGGAAACAGGTGAAAGATCGAAAGGTTTCTGTCGCCTGACGGGCTAAGTCAGGTGCCGTCTCCACAATGAAGGTTGGCTGCAATAGATCTCCAACAATGTCTTTCACCCTAACTGTACACTCTGTCAGGTTGATGTTCGTCATCTCTTGATGTTATATTCCCACTTGTATCGTTGTCTACCTCTTGCCCTCAACCTTGCCTTCTAGTGTGGTTTTTATAAAAGTATCATGTTTTTTGTTTTTAACGTGGCCGAAATATTTCACTTGCCTCCTCTTGACTTCCGTCATCAACTCTCTCTTCATTCCCAGTTTTTCTAGAACCTCTGTATTTGATTGTTTTTGTTTCCATGAAATACGACATATTCGTCTGTATGTCCACACCCCCGGGGCTTCTATGCCACTTTCTAGTTGCTTGTTCAATGTCCAGGCTTCCGCGCCATACAGTAGTATGGCGAATATACGTAGCATTTGACAATTTTCATTTTTAATGCGTCATTAATCTTTCTAGATGTTGATACTGATTTCATGCCATTGAAAGCATCATCTATTTTACGTCGAGTTCTTTCTAGTATGACCTTGAGTAGTTATCTTAGTTATGTGGCTCATTAAACTAATAATTATGTAATCCTGCTAGTCTACGCCTCTAAGCCGGGTCCCTTGGGTTCCAGGGTCTGGCCATCACTCGCCACCTGCTCGTGGAGGCGAGGTCTCGGAGATTTGACGCTGAGCCGCCAGCGTCTGCAGCCTACCTTGTGCCAGACGTATTGGTTACCCATTCCTCTGGAATACACAAGGCAAGGCCGAGAGAGGGAACATGTCGTTTGGGCACCACATGTTTCTCTGAAGCTCTGCCCAGGCATTGTGGCGGAATTTTGGCCACATTCCAGCTCACATACTTTGGTTTGTCAAGACTGTAAGGTGCCACTAACTCTGAAACTGACTAGACTGCAAGAACATCAAGTCAAAATGGGTGACGCCAGACAAGAGCGCCAGACGGTGAGGAGGGAATCTGAGCACGTGTGGTCTGTAGACAACGTTTCGATGTGGAATGAGGATGATCTATTGACTACTCACCATAATTTATAAATCTAACTAATCTGATTACTGCATGTCTACACTTCCAAAAATATTCCGCACTGATGTAGAAGCTGTTAATTAGTTGCATATCCTTTACAGGACGTCACAGTCAACCCCAGCATTTTTGGTTGTTTGTGATTTCTTGGAAGGTTTACGTTCAGTAGATTGCCATTGCTTATTGAACGACCGGCATTAATACCATTATATGAAAACGAACGCAAAGCGCTCTGCTGTCAAATCGACCACATGCTGTGTTTCGAACGCGGTATGCGGGATTAGAATTGCGTCCGTAACGTCTTCGCCACAGATCAAGTAGAAGTTGAAGGGGGATACATTGGTTGATATAACGATACAGCTGGGTAAATTAAATAATAAGGGAGTTGAGGGAAGTGAACCAGCTGATAAACTTGCTGGCTCTGTATCCCCTGCAGATGGCTAGCCCATGGCTTGTACCGATGTTATTAATGCCTTTAGAGACATGTCGAGAGCAGAGGACTTTGACGTTAGTGAATCCACATCGTTGTCCAGTGTCCAGATAGAGAGACTCGGGAGTAAGGATTGGCACGGCCAGACACGAGAGGCACATCGGGAGAATGAGGAGCCTCGTCAACCAACACAGAACTGGCACTATTAGCTGCCGGGCGCTGATATATATGTTGGAGGAAGACTTTAAGCACCTATAGACTTGTCCAGAGTGCAAAGATGATGCCCCAACAGATAACAGGCTATTTTCCATTAGTCTCTGCAACTACGTGTATTTCTGACTGTATATGTATTCAGGGTATGCACAAGACGTGTTGTGTCCTTTCAAGGGCTGGGATCATATAGCTATTTAGGTAACAATGTAAACACAGATGGGTGAACAGGTAGATATATTAACATAAGAATGCAACAGGAAAAAAGGAGTTGTCATAGCATTTGGGAAATTTGTGGAAATCAATAGAAATTAAGCCCAGCACTAAACGTAATTCATTTAACTTTAATGTTAATATGTGTAGGTCAGAAACACGGAGAAAGATCGAACTAATTTCTAATATATTACAAACATTCATTAACTGGTGCCTGAACATAATACAAGGACTTAAATGGTATACCAGAATCACTTATGCGGAGCACATATACCGGCTAACCAAGAGGTGAGGAGAGAAAACTCTGGCGCTGGATATGACACATGTTGAGAAAATCTGACAGTAATATAACTAGAAAGTCCTTTCTTAGTACTTCACATAGCAAACGAAATATAGGGATCATCATCATCATCATCATCTTCAACTTCCACTTTTGCCGTCAAGCGTCGTGGGGAGGAATAATTGGCACTCCAGCGCCCGATGCTTAGCACTGAATAGTGTGTGATTGTACAATGTCTTTGATGTCGTCAATCCAATTTCTTCTCGGGTGTCCTCTTGCTTTCTCGTCGCAGATGATCTTTGAATTAGGGCCAGTGATGGTGGTTGGTGGTGTTGCATTCTAACCAGATGGCCAAACCACTTTATCTTCAGTCTTTCAATAAATGTGGCACAAGGTGTTGATCCAACTATCTGTCCGATAACATTTCTTACTTGGTCTCGGATTGTTAAGTTGGCAGCTCTTCTCAATTTCTCATGCATCTCATCTCGCAGGTGTTGATTTTGCGAAAATTTTATTTGGATAATGTCTAAGTTTGAGATTGGTAGCACAGGGTTGGTGTGAATATGTTGTTTATTATCTGTCGTTTTGCGGACATATGTATATTTTGATGTTTCAGTATGGGTGATAGTTGGCATGTAAGTGCATTTGCTTTTTGACATCTGATTTCGATTTCTCTGCCCAATCTGCCATCTTCTGTGATCATACTTCCAAGATATTTGCATCCTTTAACTTGTTTCAGAGATGTACTATTTATCTGTATACTTAGTGGACCAGGCGATCTGATAACTTTCATTACTTCGGTTTTGGCTTTATTTATACTCACGTTGTATCTGCTGCATGTTGAACTCAGATTAGCAATATGATTTTGCAGTCTGCCCTCGTCGCTATTAAATGATGAAGAGAAATAGAAACATAAGTAATGCACACGGGTGACTGCTGCTCTATACGAAATATATACTTGTGATGGGGCAAATACTTATTCCTCTTCATACGCGCTCAACTTATGGTGGTGGACCTTGTTCTTCCCGATAATTAAATGGACGGTACGGGTTTTAACTCCCAGCGGGAAACTGGATGGGATAACAGACAAGGTTCAGACGAAATCAACTGTTCCTAGCCAGGTGGGATGGAGATTAACCCGTTCTCACGTTGAAGAGATCCTGAAATCGGCGATACTGGACCAGGAGGAGATCACAAACCATAGTATCACGCAACTGAAGACACTAAATGGATCCAACGACGACTACCATTATCTTGACCGGTGGTGACAGCTAATCTTTTTTAAGGCTTCGGACATGGCATAAAAGAATGGTAATTTGCCGTCTTGATGGGCGATAGTTTGTAAAATGGAGCTATACCGCTCCATAACAGAAAGCCTGGGTAGAATTTAGAAACCATGTGTTGCCCATGCAGCACGATCCCTCTCTCGACCTGTCTAGTTTACTTCAGAGGAAATGTAACACCAATACGCCTGGAATAAGGCAAGCTGCAGAAGCTGGCGGATCAGAAAAGCAATGCTCTAGCTCAGTGGTTCTCAACCGGTGGGGAATTCCTATTCCCCCCCCCCCCGGGGGGGGGGGAGTATTAGGTTTTCCGGAAAGGGGGGGGGATTAAAATTATTTCAAGATCACGTTAATACAAGAATCGATTACTTGATATTGTTTTTACCTCCATACTTTACGATTCTGTACTTCTCGCTCTTCTGAAATTCGTTTTATAACGTAAGTAGACCCGCAAATAACATTTTATGTAGACGTGTAGACTTATTCTAGTATGTGTTATTAAATTTAGCTTCAATTTTTACGTATACTGTGCAGAGTGGGGGAGAGAGAGAGAGAGAGAGAGAGAGAGAGAGAGAGAGAGAGAGAGAGAGAGAGAGAGAGAGAGAGAGAGATTTACAGGGAGGAAGTACGAAAAGGGGAATGACATTCTGAGTATATGGTGAAGGGCTGCATGGGCCAAAAAATTTTGAGAACCACTGCTCTAGCTGTCCGTCTGTCGTAGCTTCTATTCTAGACCAGTTGCCGACAAGGCTTAGGACCTGGCCTGCCATGCTATGGTATTTAGTCTTTAAGTTGCATTTTCTCGCACTCCGGTGAGGTTTGTACCATCTCAATTGCGCTCCTCCGCCCGAAGCCTTTGGCACAATATGGGGTGTCCGGTTTAGTAAGTGCCGCCCAACATTCGACGCTAACAGATAGGATGTAGTGCCGCCTACTGCCAGACGGTAGCTCAGTCATATCATATCTAAGACCTGACTTATAACACGCATATGTACACAATCATATGAGAGACTCACCGCCATGCTCATGCAGGCAGTGTGGATAAACTGCGTGCGTGTTCTCCAGAATGCCCCCCCCCCCTTCCCGTGCAGCCAGCTAAGAAGGGGATCTTGGCTTAGTGAGTCGGCACCTGCATTGAAAACTGAATGAAACAAAAAAGGCGCTGCAAACCCTAGACTTCATCACGAGACCTCATCTGTCGGTGTAAACATGAAAGAACGAACGCAAGAAAAAGATGATTCGTACTCGGACTTCCAGTTAACGTTTGTAATTTTTTTTTTTTTCCCCCCGCGTTTCCATCCTGTTTCAGGATATTGCGGTCAACACCAGCATCTTTCAGCTGTATGTTGATTCCTAGGCTAGATTACGCTCATCAGAACGCCACGACTTTCTGAGCGACGGGCTCCATACTCTCATAAGTCACTTTTGCGATTCGAACCACTGCTAATTCTCGTCGCGTCACGTGACGAGAGTATTCGGGGTTAGCGGAGAAAGCTGCTAACCCCTCGGCCACGGAGCGGGTAACGTTTGTAATGAAATCAGTAATTAGTGTCATGTTCATGACATTCACGTAGGTTTTTGTAGAAACAAAGTTGGTTGATGTCGTATTTGCTTACACCCGTTACTGTCTGTAGGGCAAGACTGCAGAACATGCGTGGCCGTTCTGACGATGTAAAAATATGCTTATCCTCAACTTCAATGGCAGAATCAAGAAGTTTTATGGATCATAACAGGGCACAACAAACTGAAATATCCTCCTTATCACAATTTCAAGATTGGTTCGTTGGATTTGTCTGCCTGTGGAAATAGCCCCACGACCACTAGTTCATCATCATCATCACGTGCCCTGCCAGCTGGCGTAAGCGTTCATGGCTCTCCACAGATCTCGGTCTTTGGTGTTCTGCATCAACTCTGCTGATGATATTCCTCCATGCCACCGTACAATCCATCTAGCATCATTTCTCTTGGTCTGCCTCTGCCTCTCTTCCCCTCGATCTTTCCAGTCGTCACGATGTTCTCCAAAGCCTCTCTTCTCAACACATGGCCGAAGAAAGCTGTTTGTCTCTTTCTTATTGTTGTATATAATGTTCTAGTTTCATTAGCCTGTTTCAGGCAATCGTTGTTAGTTACTCTAGCAGTCCAAGGAATTCGCAACAGACCACTCACTAGTAGTAGTTTTTTGTGTGTGCATATCCTTTACAGGACATCGCTGTCAACATCAGCATCTTTCAGCTGTATGTTGATTTCTTGGCAAGATTACGCTCAGTAGTTTGCCATTGCTTTCTGAGCGACCGGCTCACATACCCCGTAAGTTACCGATGCGATTCGAACCACTGCTGATTCTCACCGTCATCACGTCACCGACGAGAGTATACGAGATTACGGAGAAAAGTCACAACCTCTAAGCCACGAAGCCGGCCTAGTAGTAGTAGGGACAAATAATTCAAACGTTATTTCTTATAATAACTGTCTTCCTAGCTGTGTTGGTTATGTCCTTCGCAAACATTTCAATCACGGAAACGTTGGGCAGTTGTGCTGTGATATTGCGCTAAAATATTACTTAACTGATTCAGCGCCGAAGAATATTTAACCAACTATAACCTCCCATTTGGATATAAGGACGATATATCGCCTTACGAGAGCCATCGTGTTATTTGCTTTATTCCCACAATTTCAATGCTCAATGAACGAAAATTTACACTACAATACTTGTTCATTTGATTGTGTACTATATTTTTTTCTTAACCTGCTTGTCCATGTCTTTTGTGTGCCTTAAATGTTTCCCTGTCCTAATTTTTGTTTGTCTTAACAACCAATCGTCTTCAATACTGAGTTCTTGTTGTAAAGATCTGTTTCGTGTATGAATACATATTAGTTATTACTCTTCTGTAACACTTATTGAAAGGTACATGTGTGTCTTTCAGTTGATTTGTTAAACAAATACCCAAGCGCTACGCTGTGTTGCCTGAGGAACTATTCATGCTCTTAGCATTCTGACTATATATATATATATACACACACACACACACACAAAGGCGATTTAAATGAAAACCTTAAAAATGCGATAGAACTTACAATAACCATGCCATTGTCTTGTAACCTGTCAATATTGTTGTTAAGGATGTCTCGAGTGTTAAGCACGTGACATCACGGTGCAGACGAACACTGTGATGTCATAAGGACAATTTAAATATGGCCGCTCCACTTTTGACATGCACCAAAGAGAAGCAGCGTTTTTATCACGGAAAAGGTGAAATATAGAAATTCATCGGCAAACTGACAGACTGTTAACGACCGGGTTAGGCACACAGAGTAGTGACCCCCAGAGTGGTTATACACGTGACCTACAGCATTTCTTTCTACAGGAATCAAAGCACTTTATCAGCACTGTACACAGTGGTCACTACATCGAAAAATGATACATTTGTTCTTTACTTTTTCAGAATATATTCACCCAAATAAAAACATTCATGATGTTCATTTTAAGCCTCTTCGTATAAATAAAGGTACACTAGCAACCACTGATCTTCCATAAACAAATAACCTTAAAACCCAAGACACTTTAAAGAAAAATCTGCTTCAATGAGGGTTTGAACATATGGCTATTGGACTGGCAGGCAAGCATGCTAACAACTGCACTTCAGAGGTAGCCATATCTCATGGTATAATTCTTTCAATCCAAAGTAACACATGACTGTGAACATGTGGCCAGACTATACATGTTGCTTCATGAGCTGGAATCATACAGCATTCAGTTTCCTTTGCATACATTTCATCTTTGTTGTTGCTATACTTCTGATATCTTTAGCTGTTAATGTACAAGTCTAGGACGGACAACGTAATGTTGTTACAATAGTTCTTGTATCTCTATCAAACTCTAGAACTGGTAAAATAATGTTGTTACAATAGTTCTTGTATCTCTATCACAGTTTAGAACTGGTAAAATAATGTTGTTACAATAGTTCTTGTATTTCTATCAACGTCTAGAACTGAAAACATAATGTTGTTAAAATAGTTATTGTATCTCTATCAAAGTCTAGAAAGGTAACACAATGTTGTTAAATAGTTCTTGCGTCTCTATCAAAGTCTAGAAATTGTAACATAATGTTGTTACAATAGTTCTTGTATCTCTATCAAAGTCTAGAACTGGTAACATAATGTTGTTACAATAGTTCTTGTATCTCTATCACCGGGAAGTTTAACCCGGTCAACAAATGCCCGCAGAAGTTGAATGTGTCGGCCTAACGGCGCAAGAACGCAGTTCTGCTGTAAACAGGCACAACGCAATCACGTCCGAAAAAAAAAAACTCTGGATGAACGCAGAAGAAGAAGTATCTCTATCAAAGTCTAGAACTGGTAAAATAATGTTGTTACAATATGATATGCACTACTGACGAGCTCAAACGAGAGCGAAACTCGAGTATAGTGCTTCCACATTGACGTGGGTAGGCCTTAGGTTCATACCAGAATACGATCAGCGTTGCCAGTGGTGGGTTGTGCTCAATATTTAAGTTGTTACAATAGTTCTTGTACCTCTAGATGTGACTGTCAAAGTCTAGAACTGGTAACATTCTTAGGGACTAATACCATATTCCCAGTAGGTTCGATATGTCAATGGGCTTACCTTTGAGTCGTACCTATTTTACTTTAAGAATCATCCTCTACTTGTGTTTGCCTTAATCTATTCATAAATTTTTTTGCTATGGAGGCAGCAGAGATGCAGTTTCTGAGATTAATGTTGTGAATACCTTGGACAGCCAGAGTAAATAACAATGATAGTCTGGAAGAGGCTAGAAAAGTAGAATATAATACACCACTATAAGAAAGAGACAGTGTTCTTTGGTCACATTGAGAAAAGAAGTATTTCTGAACATTGTGACGACTGGAAACATCAGCAGTAAACAAACATGGACACAGCATCACAGCTTGAGTAAAATATACTGTAAACCCTTTATATAACGGACTTTGGTTTAACACATAAAAGTAAAAGACTCTGACATGACTTAAGGTGTACTGGGGATATGGTACTAGCCTCATATTTGTATAGACCAATCGGCATCAAGGGGCGGTGTGATAAATATAGCACAGGTCATCTTTGCTTCCCAAGACATTTCTTACTGCCTTGTCAGGCTGGGTCGACCTGGGAACCGAGGTCAATTAAAAGAATCTGCCTTTGTACAAATCAAACTATTGACAAAAAGGCCACCGGGCAAGAGTACTAGCTACTATGCTACCATAGCTCCTCTGAATGGTGACTATTAAATAATTTCTGCAGAAGTCGGATGTGTCGGATGAACGAACAAACAAACGAACAAACAAACTTTCTTAAAGGAGCAAGTATCGCAGCTCTGCTGTAAACAGGCACAATACAATCAGGTCTGAAAAAACTCTCCAGATGAAAGCAGAAGAAGAAATAATTTTGCATTTCTTTTAATTCTTTTCTGTAATTTAACTTTATAATGTACAGTACTCAACACTGTATGAAAACCTTTCTACACTAACAAATGCTTCAATATGGTCACATTTTATCTGCGTTCAATGTCACAAACTGTCCATTAAATGAAGAGTTTCTTGCACCTAGATTGATGCACGTTTTAGATCATTTCAAAAACCAAAAACAAGTCAAATTACATATCTGTGAACTATCAACTGTCTACAATGAACACATCTCATACAAGGAAAGCAAGAATGTAAGCATCTTATGTTATTATGAGTCAACATATGATTCATTTTAGCAACCCCATCAAAAGAAAACAGCTAAAAAACTTAAGGATGTAAAGTTAATCTTAAAATAACAAAATTCAGAATGATGTATAATTATATTATACCTGCCAGGAAATAAATAAGTCTGAAATTCAACAGCGCTAGGAGATATTCCTAATTTACGTATACTTTCTCAAATTATGGATAGAAAAAAAAAAAAAAGTATACTTGCATAGGTGTTTGCACTGACAACATTAAAGTTCTTGACAATGAATACATAAAATAACATGCAACAATGGCAGTAAGAGACACAATCCTAGGCAGACAAAATGCCTGGCAGAACAAAGTATAGGACAAAAGATTTACAAACAAACCATCCATCCATCATGTGCCATGCCGGTAAGCGTGGGCGGTCATGTTCTGCCATCTCACTCGATCACCAGAGTCGTGGATCAGCTCAGTGTTCCTGTCTCAACCATGCCATGTGGCCAAGCCATCCAGGTATTTACTTCTCAGTCTTCCCCTTGGTCTCTTCCCTTCGATCTTGCCAGTTGTCACCAAGTTCTCCAATTCATTTCTTCTCATAACATGCCCAACAAATTTTGACTGTCTATGTCTAATATCTCTAATCAGTTTACGATCTTCATTTGTTTCTTGAAGGACTTGTTCATTGGTTTTTCTGTCTGTCCAAACAAACACATCACAAGAATTATGTCTGTCTTTGAGCACACATCCATATGAAGGTTGTCTAGAACCACTGGTCAGTGGTATACAATCCAGAATCAACATCAATGCACTTGAGACATTCCTTCACATGCCCTATCCCCTTCTCCAGTAGCCAATGAATAGTTCTCAGGCAGATAGTACCAGTGCCAGCCTGATTAAGTATCTGCCAGTACTTTTTCCTTCACGTTGAGTGTTGTGCAGACCCTCTGTTCTCTCCCTGCTGAATTATCCTCTTCAAGTGCTGATCTTCTGTTTTGCTGCACTTTCCATTCATTCCCAGAGAGTCTTCACCGTCTGTGTTCATTATCTCTCACTTTTTCGAAGGAGTTACACATATCTGTTTTTCTGTGGCAAACTGGTTAAGGACGTAATTCGTAATCCCGCATACTGCAGTCAAAACACAATTGCTTGTGATTTGGCAGCAGACCGCCTTGCGCTGGTTTTCATATAATGGTATGAGTGCCAGTGATTCACAAAGCAATGGCAAACTACTGAAGTACACTTGCAAATAGATCATAAACAGTCCAAAAATGCTGGGTTTGAGTGCGACGTCCTATAAAGGATATGCAACTAACTTTTTTTTTCTGCAGTATGTACCTGACGAGACGCAGCAAAATATGCCAGGCAATAAATCGTGCAGTCTATTGTTTGTGTCTTAATTTAGTAATGTTTTCCTCACTCCCAGTTTTTGTAATACTTCTTTCTTTGTTTTCTTCTCCTGCCCTAATATTGTCATTTTTCATCTGTATACCCATATTTCAACAGCTTTAATTGTACCCTCACACTGTTTATTAATTTTCCATTTGTTTTCACTTTCTAATAATGCAGAATGTCATAGTCCATATTTATTACGTCCCTTGACAAGATCATGACATGTTGTTTTTTTTGCATATCCCTTACAGGACGTTGTAGTCAACATCAACATTTTTCAGCTGCTGTTTATTACGCTCAGTAGTTTGCCATTGCTTTCTGAGCGACTGGCTCACATACTCTGTAAGTTACCAATGCGGTGAGAACCGTTACCAATTCTTGTGCAGGTTACGTTACTCACGAGAATAAATGGGATTATGGAGAACGACGTTAACACCTAGTTTAGGGGCTGCAAAAAGGATTGTGCTTAAGAATCAGATAACATGGATTGATTGATTGGGGCAACTAGGCATGAACTAGTCACAACACCCAGGAATGCATGAGAGTTCATAAACTAAAAGAAATTAACACAGGTTGTCGAAATGGGAGAATTTGGGGATGAGTAGCTGTGGAGTGAACTTTGCAATGCCAAAGTCCCGTATGAGAAAAAAGAATTGTTTTAGTATTTGCCTAGACTACATGTGATGGAAGAAAATGACAGCCAGGACACAGTAATTAAAGCATCTTCAATCAACTCTGTAGTTCCGTAATTACTGGAGTGAAATATAATTTGTTAGGATTTTTGCATGGGCAAATGAGCAACAGTACCTGGCATCAGTAGTTTCCTGGCACAGAGTAAATGTAATACTTGATCACTCTTAGGTTAATTCATAACTAAGCTATTCAGAAATGAGGTGGTGTTTCTTGTTGTTGAATACTGCTTTAACCATTCCTACCAAGTTTAAGTGAGTGAACAGAAAAGACTGAAATAAACTGTAATTCTTAACTCAAAAGTACATTAAAAGATATGCTTGATCACATAAACATTACTAAAATATGTGTGAGAGAAAATGCATGGGAATTAGGATTAATAAAAATAATTAAGGAAAAGGCACTTATAAAGGCACACACCGCACAAACTAGGATATTCAACTCAAAAGTGAGCAAGAGACCATACAATACACACCTCACAAATAGCAGTTCATCACTCACAGTTAAGTGAAGAGATATACGCATCATAAATTAAGATTTATAAATCAACATGAATTAAAAGAAATCTATGAACGCATGCCTGACAAATGTGGCTTAATGACTCAGGAAAGAAACACACAGGTCAGTGACATGGTCAGTAAGATGAGTCTCAGCCTGGAGGCCAGTCCATCTGACGGCCACCCATGACATGAACATGGATGTGATACACGGCTTGACCACCATCAGGTCCATCATTGATGGTCACACGGTAGCCGTTCCGCAGACCTTTCTCTTTAGCCACTTTTCTGGCCACTATTAACAAGTGTCCCAGCAGCTGAAAGAAAGACAAATAATATTATGTGGTGATTAAATGTAGTTGGGATGAATTTGACTTTATGCAGAGACAACAAATAAATTGGGAGACATTGTGTGAGACTGAAGCCCAATAAGGTAAGACTGTGTGTCTATAAAGTTAAACAGTAAGTAATACATCTAGAGGGAGACCAAGAAACAGATAAGACTTTATCGAGGGCATACAACACAGTCCAGGTGATACATTTGGATCAGGATTTTTAAAAAATATCCCTCACAGATACTTCCTTTCATCATCATCAACCAGTGCCTTGTCAGCTGGCAAGGCAGATCATGCATCTCCACAAATTGCGATCTCCGACGGCATGGATCAGTTCGTGTGTTGACTCCCTTCCATGCCATAATGTCAGACTGTCAATAATCTTCTCACGCTGTCTTCCTTCTATCTTTCTTTTCTCTGTCTGTCTTCCTTCTATCTCTCTTTCTGCAAATACTTCCTTTAAAGAGTTTAAAAGACAAGAGGATTGACTTCATTGCACCAGGTTTTATCCCATATGGCTCGGTCTCTTACCCCAGGGTGGCCCGCCGAAAGCATCACACATTGCCCAAACTCTGTAGCTCCAGCGACAACCCCCAGGAGTCTCCAAGAAACCTCCACATTGTACTCGTGAATCAAACTACACAGCCTGGAATCCAAACCACAACCTGTACCCGAGAAGGTTAACCCGGTCAACAAATGGCCGCAGAAGTCAGATGTGTCGGCCTAACGGCGAAAGAACGCAGCTCTGCTGTAAACAGGCACAACGCAATCACATCTGAAAAAACTCTCCGGATAAACGAAGAAGAAGAAGAAGATACCCACAACCTTCGAAGCGCAAGGCAGGCAATATGACCACTTCACCAAGGAGACTTCCTAGAAATCTCCCTTTCTGCACTAAGTTGGAGTCTGTTGACAATGAAATACCCAAATCTGTGGAGGAGATATTATCAACCCAGGCCTAATCCCAGCCAGTTCTAGGTGCTGCGCTGAATCGTGACCTGGTTACATCCTACTGTGCCCCTCTGCAGATGTGGAGTTCCAGTACATATCCTGCACACCTCGCTGCTTTCTTCTGGGTTAGGGAGGGGGTAAGGAGACCTCTGCAATACAGTCACGTAAAGATGGCATTTGGTAAGTGGTCAGGAAAACAGTCTATACACCAAATCATTGTTGATAGATGAAAGCCCTTTTTTAGCCCTAGACGATCTGAATGCCAATGCATCAAACTTGTTAAAATTCAGTCATCCTGAGAATTTACAACCAACCAACCACTAAAGCTTGCTAGCAAATATGGGGCAATTGAAACTGGACTTTACAGGCCATTAGGATAGATACAATTTGTCAAGCGTTGGTAAATTAACTGATTTAGTACAGAAAGATTATATATCGCCAAATATGGCCTCCCATTTGGATAGAAGGACAATATATCACCATACTAGGATCATTGTGTTATTTCTTTTATTTCCTAGTATCTTGCGCAATTTCAATGTTCAGTGAACGGAAATTTACATTATAATATTTGTTCATTTGATTGTGTACCACGTTAGGTCCAAGTTTACCTTTTGTTTGGCACTGAATCAGTTAATTGTTAAGAAATGCAGTCTCCTTTTGTCTCAGACTAGTGCCATTTTACAATGCTTTTGCGTCAGAAGGAAGTAAAACTACAACATGGACTGATGCAGTGAAGTAATAAGAAGGTGAAAAATATTTAAAGAAACAACTAGATCAGAATCATAAATAAATAAATAACTGTCTTGGGATAAAGGAGATAACATTACAACAGGGACTGGTGAAGTTAAGTAATAACAAGGTGAGAAATTTTACAGAAATAACTAGATCAGAATTGGTAAATGAATAACTGCTGAGGACAAGAATTGATGAAGTGAAGTACAACAAAATAGAAAAAGGTAAGAAACATTTAAAGAATCATCTAAATGAGTAAACGATTAACTGTCTGGGACTGAAGGAGTTAACAATTACAAATGAAAGAGTTTTGGCTATGTAAGGATTAACTGATAACCTGGCGTGGCTTCTGGTCAACTAGATGTATGCTGATGGAGAGTGTAACTGACAGTGCCATTGGATGATTAATCGCCTTAAGTGACTTTCCGTATCTGCCATGGGCTTATATCGCCAAGATGTTGTCACTGCGTTATAATACAGCATTGTCTGCTACCATATTTACAACTTTTAAGTCGTAACTGTGACACACCTCTATTTCCCATTTTATGCCATCTATTTTTGTTTGGTCCAAACCTACGTTTGTTTTGGCACTGAATCTGTTCAATTCCACACTAAGTAAAATAGAGGAGAAGAGGAAATTCAGAAGGAGAACATGCAGAAGATGAGGAATAAGAAGAACATGGGCAAGAATGAACAACAATAATAATGAAAATCTAAGAATCTTCCTTGTGATCTCATTTCTGGTAACATTATTTATTCAAATACACTACCTGTTCATCAGCATCTTCTGCATCCGACAGCTTCACAATGGGCTTTTTGGGCACAACAAGAAAGTGCACAGGAGCTTGTGGTGCAATGTCACTGAAAGCAATACACTGTGAAAAAATATAGGTTACGTCATTATTTATTGTATAAGCACATGTTTTATGTTTTCATCTACTGGTTCTATAAGTTGTATCCTCTTGAGAACATGTCGGTTTATCATCCTTTGCAGAACACCACTCACACTCAGAACGCCTGCCGAAAAGTTTTGATCTCTTGCCTTCTTTAGCCCAATGACAGAACTTTCCACTGTAGTCAGGTTTGTTGGGGATATAATCTCTACTACTCCTAATTGCTCTGCCACTGGTGCCAGTAAATGATCTGCTCAACCTGGGAGAATCATCATATCTTTGAGACTCTTCAGTGACTTGCATTTTGATTTTCTTGGGGTGCGTAACGTGGTAGTCTCCACTTACTTTTTTAAAGTCAGTTGCAAGTCCTTTATGGAATGTCGCAGTCAAGCCAGCATTTATTGGCTGTTTGTGATTCACTAGGCAATTGTTAGTTCAGTAGTTTGCCATAGCCTCAAAGTATCGAAATCAACTCATTGATGTTGAACTGGCAGAGGGAGAGAATACTACCATCTTACTTCCCATTCGCAACCACCTTACTTCCTATTTGCAACCATCTTACTTCCCATTTGCAACCATCTTACTTCCCATTTGCAACCATCTTACATCATATTTGCAACTCAAACCAATTTAATATAACCACGAAATGCACATCATGCTTCCTATTACATACATTATTCTGACTTAGTTGCATTCACAACCATATCTTCACTAACTACTCTTAACCTCTTGTTGCTTCTCGCATGTTTTTCTCTATGTCTTTAATTCTGTTCTCAAACATTCCCATATGTATGGTACATTACACCTACCTCAGGTAATTATAATGTTAAAAATTGCTTTAGTGAGTCATGTATTACTGATTATTTTCCATGCGTTTTAATGCATATAACTTTGTTGTTGTCTAAGAATAGCTTCACACGTGATATATGAATGAAATAACATATGAAAGGGCAGAATGTCAGACGGGCCTGCGTGCCCAATTCTTAACACTTTGAAAATAGTTTGTTTGCTCATTCTTTTTTGCGTATTTTGGCCCTGAAGCCATATTAACCTAGTGTGGTATAGTGCGTTCACAAAATGTTCGCCCCCATATAAAAATCCATAGCTCAGTAACCAAATAAGGGAAAAAAGTATGAAATTTAGCATATAACCTTATCATTATGTACACCCAAGTCCTTAGTACTCTTCTCTATGGCAGTGAAACCTGGACAACTTACTCACACCAAGAGAACAATTTAAACAGCTTTCATATGCGGTGTCTGCGAAGAATTCTTGGTATTAAGTGGCAAGACAAAATCACAAATACTGAAGTATTGGAAAGATCAGGTTGTGTGACAGTTTATTCCATGCTCAGTCTTCGTAGACTTAGATGGATAGGACATCTTAGGCGGATGGATGATGGTAGAATACCAAAGGATATCTTTTTTGGTGAATTACAGATGGGTAAGAGATCTCAGGGTCGGCCTCTACTACGATACAAAGATGTGTGTAAGCGGGACATGATTGATACAGGCATTGATAATGCACATTGGGAGCAAGTCGCCGCTGAACGTGTTGCATGGAGGGCAAATATCAGAAATGGAATAAAGTCAAAGGAGAAAATTATTGCAGAAAAGTCACACACCAAGCGTTTGAGACGTAAGATGGTGCATGATGGTGGAAATGACCACGTGTTCACATGCACCCACTGTGAACGGACATTTACAGCGCAAATTGGCCTTATCAGTCACACTCGCTACCGCCATAGTTAAAAGTTATTATGCCTTTTTAAAGCACAAACTATCGTCTGTCAAGACGGCAAGGTGCCAATGTGTGTGTGTATGTACACCCAACAATAAAATTTTTGTTCTGGAGATTGTACAACAGATCACAATATTTGTTTATATGCGGAATATAATTTATTGGTCAGAGATAAAGTGCATATTATGAAATGTATTATATTTTCACATGGAAACATCTGTGTTTAATAATGAATATTCTCTGTGGTGCATAGGAATTTCCTTATGAGAAGCACGTCACATAGTGGAACAGATATGCCTTACGCCGATATTCGAATTGATGTGCATTACTATAAAACAAGTTTATTGGTGTGAATTTAATATATTTTTGCCAAAACATCAAAGAAACTTTGCCACTTTCCGTGATTTCAGTTGCCTTTGGACCTATCAAAGACATATTCCTTGGGTGGGATTAATTATAAAATGGCGGGAAAAATTTCAAAACGATGCAAAATTTACTTTAAAAAAAAAAAGATTGAACATGAATGAAGGCAAACATTTGTGAACACATTATAAGTGCACTTGCCAGCCTAGACAATGGTTTGGGTTCAACCCCCAGCAGAGGTAGGATTCTTTTTTACCAAACAGGATGGTTCTGGGGTAGATCCAGTCTCATAAAAATGACTACGAGACAATTTTCAGAATTTTCTGGGCATTGTTTTAATTTGTAAGAAAAGGTGACGAGGACGGGAACTGTTCAACCTACCTTTTCATGTCATGGCATATAATACATTGATTACCAATGATGGTGACACAGTGAAGGAAATTAAAAGACAAATATTTCTCTTCAAAGACTAAAACAACTGAATTAATCGTGGAAGGGGACAGATAGAACTAAAAAAATGAGATTTTTAAGAGCATGCATCTGCTCGTAGAAAAACTAAGAAGTACTATAACTAAAGAAGAACAAACAACAACAATTCACCTAAACGAACATCCCTTGAAACAAGTAAAGAGTTTCAAGTACCTAGGAAGTATAATATCATCAAATGGCAGATCAGAAGACGAGATCGAAAATAGGTGCAATAAGGCAAATCAACTCATTGGACAAATGGCACCAATACTAAAGAACAAACATGTATCAATAACTACTAAGAAACCACTTTACAACACAATCTTCCTACCAACTCTGTGCTACCAATGCCAAACCTGGACAATGACAGAAAAAGAGAAAAGAAAAATCACAACAACAGAAATGAGGTTCCTGAGAAGAATACTCAACGTATCAAGAAGAGATAAGATCAGAAATGAAGAAATCAGGACTAAAGTGGGGGTTAAAGCAGCACTAGATTTTATTAGAAAGCAGCAAGTCAAATGGTTTGGCCATGCAAGTAGGTTACCAGTCAACAGCATGCCACAACAAGCAATGATGTACAGACCAGATGGAAACAGAGGAAGAGGCCGACCACGTAAACGTTGGACAGAGGGAATAGCAGAATCCATGGGAATGTCGATATACGAAGCCCATAACCGGGCACTCTCACGAAGCTTATACTTCACCTCAACACCGCAAGGTACAAGATGAACACGATGAGATGAGATGATGAGTATCTTTCCCATTACGACATAGGATGCTTTGAGACCTGGACACTGACTAAACTAGCTGAAAACAGCACATAAATGCCTTTGAATATAAATGTTATAGACGGTTCTAAGAATATCTTGGATACAGAAAAGAACAAATGCATCCATATGACAAGAGCTGAATACTGAAAAAAGTTGGCTACTAAAGACGATAAAACAAAGAAAATTGAAATATTTTGGTAACTTGAAACATTACAAAAGTTTGGAGAGAACAATCATAGAGGGGCATGTGCCCAGGAAGAGAGGAAGAGGAAGGCCAAAGAGAAGACGGGTGCAGGATGTGGCAGATGATATCCAGACTGGTGTATCGGACGCGGGACACATTGCTTACGATCAGGAAGTTTTCCAGTAGGTTGTTATGAGAGCGAGGTTCTGCAAAGGACATGCAACTAAATGAAGGAATGAATAGAATACATGAAGGCCCAAAGCTTAAAATAACAAAGTAAGTATCCTCTATGAGACTATCTTTACATTACCCCTAAAACTATTAGTGTTGGAACTCTTCGCTGGCTGCTGAGGATGGGGACGGTGCGCTTATGGGAATGTCCCGAATGCTGTGATGTCGGTTCCTAAATCAATAAATCAATCAAATACCCCTATAATGGGGATTCTAGAAGAAGTCCAAACAACCAGAGTGGAACGAACCCACTACTCCGCCTCAGCGCACAAGAAGCATAAGTGCGCGCATTAAACCTCTCGGCCATGCCAACCTCTACAACACCATCTAGCCCAGTGTTTCCTAACGTGGGGCCCACGCCCCACAGGGGGGCAATTCGATTGTTAAGGGGGGCAATTCGAAAATGGAAGAAATTGGCTGGATATAACAAAACAGGCAGACTTGAGACTGAAGTTAACTAACTTGGAACCTGACATAAAATCTCTTTGCAGCAAGCATCAAGCGCAAGGATCTCACTAAATTTAAATAATAAATAATTACTAATAATTAAAATAATATAGAAAAATCTTTCATTAAAATTATTTTGTACTTGAATTTCAGTTCTCCATCATATATTTTGAAAATTTACTTACTGTGTTTGCTCAATAATTTCCTATTGATTTCTTCCTAAAACCTATCATTCAAGTTTCTTTAGTGAACATTTCATTTTTTGAATATTAAAAATAATGTATATGTTAGGTGAGGAGGGGGGGGGGGGGGGGGATAAGAATTTTAGAAAGGCTTGGGTGGGGCATGGCACAAAAAAGGTTGGGAAACACTGATCTAGCCTGAATAATTTCATATCTTCATTTAGTGTGTGCGAAGACTTGAACGAAGTACTGTTGGATACCAAGATCTATCCAACTAATACTATTTCAACTATGCAGGTCTCAATTCATTGTTTGTTTAAAGTTTTGATTTGATGATATGATATGGCTTTCAGGGTCTGATGGTTGTTGAGGAAGCCAAAGAGAAGATGGGTGCAAGATGTGGCGGATGATCTCCAGATGCGGGACATCTTGCTTATGACCGAGACATTTTCTGGACTGTTTTGCATATAATCATATATATTTACAGGGCATTGCTGGCAACACCAGCATTTTACTTTACTGCTGTTGTTGATGTCTTGGTAAGTTTTACGTTCAGTAACTTGCCATTGCTTTCTGAACGACCGGCTCACATCGTTCGTAAGACTTTAGGCCACGTAGAAAGGCAGGCTGTTGTTATGGGAGCGAAATTCTGCAGAGGACAGATGATCGCGACGCCGAATCAAAGTGGCTAACTAAAGAGTAAAGACTAAAGACATCGACATACTGAATACTGAATGAATGAATGAATAAAATAATGGATGAATCAGTAATCAGCGTCTGAAACTCCTAGTGTTATTTAAATAATGTAAATATGCACACAGTTCATTTACTGATCAGATATTCACCTGATCATCTTCATGAAGTAAATCTGCTGGTATCTCCCGGCGAATGATTTTACCAAAGATAGTGTCGCCTCCAGGTTTAGCAGACTGCGCTAACTTGACTTCCGACGCCATCTTGACACAGCGAATATCCGATTGGCCACGTTTTTCCGGGGATTTCCCCAAAGGTGTTTAAGGAGAAATGCGCGAAGTTGGAGAAAAAAAGAGGGGGGGGGGGGGGCGTGCCCAGGCAAGCTTCTTCTCTGCCTCCATTTACATCATAGAAGTGTTGAGGAGGTGTGAAGATCTTTTGTGCACTCTTTCTAATGCTCTTTGTAAGTTGGTATTAATTTCTCTAAAGTTGTTCTTGAAATCATCACTTCATATTTTACATGGTCTTCCTCTTGCTCTGTATTTTAATTTTTATATTTCTTAAATTGGCCACATGAGGCCTTTAGCTAAATGAAAGTATTACGCAAGCGACTTAACACTCCTACATGATTGCCAGATAATGTAACTGAGAAACCGGCACGGTTCTCTTAGAATTAAAATCAATATTCTCATACTCGTCATGACTGGTGCACTGAAATGAGTGCTGTCATCCACCCGGAAAAGGCGGCTGTTTTGTGGTGCTCTCTGGACGACAGGATTGTGAGAGATGATGTTCCAAGCCTCACGATAGATGGCAAAAGCGTCAACAGAGAGAACAAACTGAAGTATCTGGGGATCACATTTGACAGGAGTCTGTCCTTCAAGACCATGTGGAGACGGTTGTGACAAGATCTCAAAAGGGACTCAATGCACTTAAAACTATGGCTGCAATGGACACAGAGCAGAGAATGCTCTTCACACTATATCAGCACTTGATCTTCTTAGTAATTGATTATGGACTAGGATTGCTCACTGTCTCAAAGAGTCAGCTGGTGAAATTAGAGCGCATACAGAACGAAGCTATGCGGGTCATTCTGGGATGCACCAGAGACACTCCAGTAGTGTGTATGCGTTACATCCTTGGTTTGCCGACTGTTGCTGGTAGGCACAAAGTGATACAGGCGAAGGCATACCTCAGAGTAGCTGCAGACACAGATCACCCGTTGCATGAGGCGCTGGACTTAGTTAAGGGTCAGAGACTGATAAGAGGGAAATCATGGATGGCTCAGGCGGAGGATACGATCAGACAGGTGTGCCCCTTGGAGAACATTAGGCGAGGAGAGGAGTGGGTCAGAGTGCAGTCAGACTTGTGCAGAGTTATAATCACACTGTGTAGGGAGTGGCCAGCAGGGGCCACGGAAGTGGAAATTCAGCAACTAATTCAGGATAATGCTCGCCCGGGTGATGTGATTATCTACACGGATGGTTCGGTGTTCAGAGATAGGAGAAGTGCCTGGGGATTCTTAGCAAAAGCTAATGGTCGATGTTTAGTGCAAGAGAGCCTGGCGTATGATGCCACAACATCTAGCTTAAGAATGGAGGTGGAGGCGGTCAGTGCAGCTTTCCGCTGGATGGAGAACACGATATATACACACATTGTGTTTGTAACTGACTCAGAAAGCATACTGAGTAGGTGAGGACAGGTAGGCTTCGTGCAGAGTGGCTTGCTTCGCTTCGGAGGTCACGGGTAGCAAGCATCACCTGGATCTTTTCTCCGGGGCATGCCGGTGTGCTGGGGAATTAACAGGCGGACAGATTGGCTGGCTCGGCAAAACTTGGTGGAGCATTGATGCATGTTAAGGAAGACGTGATTGTGGGAGCATGTGTACACCTTGGAGGAGCAAATGGATCACCATAGTCTGGTAAGAATGAAGCAGCGAGGTGTGACGAGGGGATATGGCCGACGCTCGACGCTCAAAGGAAAGGCGAGACGGACATATAATCAGATTGCTACTGGAACTATTAGTGTTGGAACTCTTCGCTGGCTGCTGAGGATGGGAACGGAGCGCTTATGGGAATGCCCCGAATGCTGTGATGTCGGTTCCTAAATCAACCAATCAATCAATCAATCATTCATTCATTTATTAAAAACCAGGATTTTCCCAGAAAACGTCTGGCAATTCTACGCCCCAGCCATTTCGTATAAAAATACTCAATGACATATCAAATTGACCCAAAATGGGTCACCTCTGTATTAACGATTTCAAAGTTTGAAGAATGGAGTTTTCTTTCTAAATTTAATTTTTTTTAAAAATTTAAAAAAACTTATGGCAGAAATCTCCCTGTCATCCCTTTGTTTGTCTGATCTGCCATATGATGATATTATACTTCCTAGGTACTTGAAATATTATACTTCCTAGGTACTTGAAATATTATACTTCCTAGGTACTTGAAATATTATACTTCCTAGGTACTTGAAATATTATACTTCCTAGGTACTTGAAATATTATACTTCCTAGGTACTTGAAATATTATACTTCCTAGGTACTTGAAATATTATACTTCCTAAGTACTTGAAATATTATACTTCCTAGGTACTTGAAATATTATACTTCCTAGGTACTTGAAATATTATACTTCCTAGGTACTTGAAATATTATACTTCCTAGGTACTTGAAATATTATACTTCCTAGGTACTTGAAATATTATACTTCCTAGGTACTTGAAATATTATACTTCCTAGGTACTTGAAACTCTTTACTTGTTTCAAGGGATGTTAGTTTAGGTGAATTGTTGTCGTTTTTTCTTCTTTAGTTATAGTCATTACCTCTGTTTTGCTTGTGCTAATTTTCATGTTATGTTCCCTACATATTTCGTTTAGACTATTCATGTGGTCTTGTAATTCAGCTTCTGATTCTGCTATTAGTGCCTGGTCGTCCGCAAACAGGAGTTCTTTGATAGACTTATAATGATGTGGAAGATGCCATAGAAGAAACCCCCAAACAGGACATCCTGATTGTGCTGGGAGACTTCAATGCAAAAATAGGTAGAGAGCAAACTAATAAAAAAGTGGCCGGTATGGAAAGCCTACATACAACTTCAAATGATAATGGATGAAGAATCATCAACCAGGCAGAAGCCAAAGGACTGCAGATTAGCAGTACCAGACTACAAAGAAAGGATATACACAAACAAACTTGGAAATCATGTGACAAGAGAACCTATAATCAAATAGATCACATTTTAATTAACAACAGAAATGCATCAAACATACAGCAAGTTAGAAGTTATAGAGGAGCTGAGTGCCACAGTGACCACTTCCTCGTTGGAGCAAAATTTAAAATAAAACTTAAGAGAGCTTTCTATACTAAATTACAAAGATTACACCCAACATATAACAGAGAAAAACTACAAGAAATTACAGTCAAAGAGAAATTTACAGATGAAATAAAATGTTAACTTGAAACTCTGCAAAACCCTTTGGAGGAAAGCGTTGAACATCAAGAATACAATTCAATCTACCGCAGAAGAATGTCTCGGTGTGTTAACCACGCATAGAAAGAACAGATGGTTCAATCAACAATGTGAAGAAGCAGTCATTAGGAAAAAGAATGCCAGACATTTATGGTTAAATGACATCAACAACATCCAAAAGGAAGAGCTACATAGAAATGAATGTAAAGAGGCTACAAAAATAGTCCGACAGCAGAAGCGAGAATATATGAGTAATATAATTAAAGATATGGAAACTAATCACCAGAAAAATGAATCCAGAAAGTTTTTTAAAGAACTGAAGCCAATGAAACGAGGGCACCAACAAAACACATATGGTTTAAAAGACAAAAATGGGAATATGATAAATACCAATGAGGTAATGTGCAACACGTGGAAAGAATATTTTGTTGAATTACTAAATTGTGAAGCTCCAAGTAACACTTTCCCACAGGAAGAGGTTCTAACATGTGAACCACAAATTGAAGAACCTACATTTGAAGAAATCCTATATGTAATCAAGACTTAGATGGATAGGACATCTTAGGAGGATGGATGATGGTAGAATACCAAAGGATATCTTTTTTGGTGAATTACAGATGGGTAAGAGATCTCAGGGTCGGCCTCTACTACGATACAAAGATGTGTGTAAGCGGGACATGATTGATACAGGCATTGATAATGCACATTGGGAGCAAGTCGCCGCTGAACGTGTTGCATGGAGGGCAAATATCAGAAATGGAATAAAGTCAAAGGAGAAAATTATTGCAGAAAAGTCACACACCAAGCGTTTGAGACGTAAGATGGTGCATGATGGTGGAAATGACCACGTGTTCACATGCACCCACTGTGAACGGACATTTACAGCGCAAATTGGCCTTATCAGTCACACTCGCTACCGCCATAGTTAAAAGTTATTATGCCTTTTTAAAGCACAAACTATCGTCTGTCAAGACGGCAAGGTGCCAATGATGATATGTAATCACACGACTTAAAAACAATAAGGCAACTGGGACTGATGGAATTGCTGCTGAATTTATAAAGGCAGGTGGCCATGCATTACATCTAAAGCTATACGAAATAATAATAAAAATCTGGAGGACAGAAGAATTACCCCATGACTGGAAAGAGTCATTATTGATACCTATCTTTAAGAAAGGAGACAAGTTCCAATGTGAAAATTATAGAAGAATATCACTACTGTCTACAAGCTATAAGATACTATCCGCAGTATTACTAAATAGACTAAAACCATATTCAGAAGACATATTAGGTGACTACCAGGCGGGTTTTAGACAAAACAGATCAACAATAGATCAGATATTTATCTTACGACAAATAGCCGAGAAAATTTGGGGATATAAAAGAGATCTCCATAACATTTTTGTGGATTTTAAAAAGGCTTATGATAGTGTCCATAGGAATAGTCTGTGGAATGCTATGCAGGAATTTGGAATACCAAGGAAGTTAATCAACATGACCAGACTATGCATGGAAGATACTTATAATATAGTAACATATAAAGGCAGGAAATCAGACCCTTTCCAAATAACATCTGGCTTGAAACAGGGTGATGCACTATCGCCGCAACTCTTCAGTCTGGCTCTAGAGAAAGTCGTAAGGAAGGTAAAGTAGGAATGTGATATTGGAGGAACATCCAAGCTGCTTGGTTATGAAGATGATATAGATATTATAGGGCAAAGTGAACAAAAGACATTGAAAATATTGACTCACTTAAAGGAAAAAGCCCAACAGATGGGGCTGGTTATCAACCAAGATAAGACAGAATATATGGTAATTTCAAGAGACGGAGTGGCTAAAAACTCTGGCCACATACAAATAGATAATATGACCATTAAAAGAACGGAAACATATAAATACCTGGGTACAATCTTCAACTGCTTCAACATCATAAGGGAAGAAATACAAACTAGAATCAACTCTGGAAATAAGATATACTATGCACTACAACATCTACTAAAATCAAAAGCACTATCTCGTAACACCAAAATCACAATATACAAAACACTGATCAGACCAGTTGTGCTGTTTGGCTCTGAAACCTGGAGTACAACGAAATGGAGACGAAGCCTTGTTACAAACCTTTGAAAACAAAATTTTAAGACGCATCTTTGGACCCAGTAGAGATACACAAATTGGAGAGTGGAAAAGAAGAAGTAACAAAGACATTTATGATCTGTTCAAGTCCCCGCTAATCACTGGTATCATGAAGGCTAATAGACTACAATGGCTGGGGCATATAGAAAGAATGGAAGATAATAGGGAAACAAAACTCGCTTACACTCAGGAAATAAATGACCGTAGACCCCGAGGTAGACCAAGAAGACGATTGAGAGATAATACATATACAGACCTACAAGCACTTGGAATCAACGACTGGAAAGAGGTCCACCAGAGAGACGAATGGAGACGGACTGTATCTGCAGCAAAGAACCTCAATGGCTCGGAACGCTGAAGAAGAAGAAGAAGATTATTCGTCTGTGTTCTCGTCATGCGGTATTCTTGCTGTCTCTGTTTGGCTGTTTTCTTTACATATGTTGTCTATATATGTTATGAACAAGAGAGGTGACAGGACACAACCTTGTCGTATTCCAGATCTTATGGTGAAGGGTTCTGAGTGTTAACCGGTTGCTCTCACTATGCATTTACTGTTGTTGTATAATAATATAATAGCGCCCCCCCCCCCGCCAAAAAAAAAAAAAAATAATAAAAATGAGTTATTATATATAATGGGTGGGGTACAAGTAATGACCTTTTTAATGTATTTATTTACTTGCTGTTAAATATGGAGGTTTCCCCCTGCTGTGTGTAGTGTCGTGTGTCGTCTAGCTGTCAATTTTGAATAACGGAAACATAAGGTTGATGAAAAGATATAAACAAGATTAAGTAAACAACACATACTCTGCTACATAAGATCTCTCTTTCGGGAGAATAGCCTCCTAAAAACCGGAACAAGTATGTAAGATTAGATGTTGTTTGTGCTAGGACTGGGTCGAGTGAGCAATCTGACACGACACCTGATGGTGTTAAAGATAACATCACGTTGCTTTCTTAACCAGTAGCAGCATTCTCATAATCCCCATTCTTCTGTTATTAGTTTTCTATACCCCGTGTCAACTTTCATCTCCCAACAACTAATGACTGGCAGCGTAGACATACAAAAATGTCAGCAGTATCAAGATTTCGTTTCAGATAGTGCACAAATCCGCATTTGAGTTTTCGTGTTTGGTAAAGAAAGCAGATCAATTATTTCCAAGATCCAACCTTACTAATCTTTTGTATTCTTTTACAGATAAAAATTGGTCTTAAAACTAACAATATTATGACTAAACAAAAGGGAAGAAGTGAATTAGAAGCTGTGGATATGTGGTTTTATCACTGGATACAACTAATAAACTGGGCAGAGGCATTCAAATTAACAAACATTGTAGGAAGCAGACAACCATTAAATTTTTTTTTTTTTTTTAGCATATCCTATACAGGACTTAGCTGTCAACACCAGCATCTTTCAGCTGTATGTTGATCTCTTGGCAAGATTACGCTCAGTAGTTTGCCATTGCTTTCTGAGCGGCCGGCTCAGTATCCCGCAAGTCACGAGCGGGGGTCGAACCGCCTCAGCTCTCGCTCCGCTACGAGACTCTGCGTGATAAACGGGATTACAGAGAGAAAGTGTTGTAACCCCACAGCCAGAGAGACCGGCAACCATTAAATACCGTACGAAAATAAAAGTTATCTTGGTTAATAACAATATGAGGTTTATTACTGACAACGATGGTGGCAGGATACAGTTTTAAAAAAAGTTGACTATCCTTTAAAGAACGTCGCAGCTAACCCCAGCATTGTTTGGCTGTTTGTGATTTCTTGGCACGTTTACGTTCAGTAATTTGCCATTGCTTTCTGAACTACCGGCACTATTAAAATTTTTATGAAAATCAACGCAATGCAGTCTGCTGCCAAATCGCCCACAACTGTGTTTAGATCGCGGTATGTGGGATTACGAATTGCGTCCGTAACCCCTTGCCACGGAGCAGGATACAGTGTAAGAGAGAAAGAGGCCGTCCTTGTAAAAAGTACATAACACAAGCATTTGGAGCACAGACTTCTGCTTAGATGAAGAAAGTAGCTGAGAAAATGAGACAGTGGAGGTACATGATAGGTGTATCTAAACGAGTCTTCAGAAATTAACCTGATGAGTCATAAAACTGCCATCTACAGTATATAGTAAAGCCTTTACTAAAGGGTGTATTTTTAATGACCGTGCAGTGTTTGAAAATATTGCCGGTCCAAGTTTTATATTCAGCCTCTGTCAAGTTAATGCAACATAATAGGTAAATATAAAATTGGACCGGCAATATTTTCAAACACTGCAGTTATTAAAAATATACCTTGTACCTTGCGGTGTAGGACCAAAAAAAAAGGGGGGGGGGGAGAGGAGGTTCTTGAGCCTGAGGAATTAAGGCCGCCTGGCTAGTGCGGTCGCCGCGAACTGTGGGGAAAAAAAAACCCACCTTACCGAGGATTCAAACCCGAGTCTCTCGAAGGAGAACCTGACATTCTAACCACTCAGCCATTTGTCTTTTTAAACATCGTAGCATGGATTTGCTTTGTGCTTGTGTGTGAAGTGTTAGGTCATTGCATTTTGTAGGCTTGAGAGCATGGGGGTGGCCTGTCTTACCTTCCCGTAGCGAATTACGAGAGCTGGCATAGAACCTTTGTCCAACCGCGCCCATGGCTTTGCCAGCTTAACGTCCCAACCATTACACCAGCGCCCCGGGAATTAATGTAAAAACCTCACATAACTAAATATTGCGGTAAAAGTGTGAAGCATACAGCACTCACATTATGCCAGGTCATCGCATTATCTAATGGGGTGACAAAGCCCCTGCCCCTGTGCCTAACCTTTCAGAAGCAACATCTCTGGAACACTGTACGAGGCTGGCTCGACTCTAGAGCCGTACTGATCTGGGAGGCTTAGTCTAATCCTGTCATTGTTGTTGTTATTTTGTTACGCTTTTCGTGTCGAGTTACTTGCAGGAATTCATGAAATCCGGGGCCAGTGATGACTTGGTTCCACACAGGCGGAGGAGCAACACACTTATTCCGAGCACAATGACGAGCTATCCAGGCGGCGTGTGCAAACTATAAATGCCGATTATCTATCATAGCCAAAGGCATGTAGAGATATTGCCCTGATCCTCTTGCAATCTAGCAAGGTGCAAAGTATTTATATCTTGACATACTTCATCATAATTGGTGCTTGTGCAAAATAGGACCACTTAATGGCATAACAGAATCACCAATGTAGAGCTCAATGAGAGAACTAAACAAATAACAGGTAATCAAGAAGTGAAGAAAAGACGCTGGTGTTGTATTGAACATACACAGAGAAACTCACGAGAATGGTATGGTATAATTAGAAAGGCCTTTATCTGGAATGCAAAAGGGCAAAGGCTATACACGAAGAACTAAACCAGATGACGAAAAGAAGTAGAGGCAGAAATGAATAATATGAGGACTTGGACGAAACTGCATGGGATAGCAAAGGATAGGATGACATGGAGTGATGGCCCGAAGTGACGGCTTGGAGTGACGGCTTGGGGTGATGGCTTTGAGTGGTGGCTTGGAGTGGCGGCTTGGAGTGACAGCTTGAAGTGACGGCTTGAAGTGACGGCTTGGAGTGACGGCTTGGAGTGATGGTTTGGAGTAACGGCTTGGAGTGACGGCTTGAAGTGACGGCTTGGAGTGACTGTTCGGGATGAGTTAGTTTAGGGCTTTGTCCCTATGAGGGATAAATGGTGAAAGACAAGGAAGAAGACTTGATAACGGGAGCAACGGTAGCGCAATGGCTAGCGTGCTCAGCTGTCGGCCCCGTGGCCATCAGTTCATGTCCTCGGCGAGACGGATTTTTAAAATTAGCCTAGGCTGTTAGATCGACCCAACCTAAAAGTGACCTAGGTTGTTAGATCAACCCAACCTAAAAGTGACCTAGGCTGTTAGATCGACCCAACCTAAAATTGACCTAGGCTGTTAGATCGACCTAACCTAAAATGGATACCAGTAAATATCGCGGGGTGTAAAGTCGGTCGGTGTGAGCCGGTCGTTCAGAAAGCGCAAACTACTGAACGTAAAACTTGCCAAGACATCAACAGCAGCTGAAAAATGCTGGTGTTGCCTGCGGTGTCCTGTAAAGGATATGAAAAAAAAAAGCTATCATGGTCGGACAAGGCAAAAATGACATTGGCTAGAGATGGATCATGGATCATGGAAAAACATTCATTGGCACCTTGCCGTCTTGACAGACGATAGTTTGTGCTCTAAAAAGGCATAATAACTTTTAACTATGGCGGTAGCGAGTGTGACTGATAAGGCCAATTTGCGCTGTAAATGTCCGTTCACAGTGGGTGCATCTGAACACGTGGTCATTTCCACCATCATGCACCATCTTACGTCTCAAACGCTTGGTGTGTGACTTTTCTGCAATAATTTTCTCCTTTGACTTTATTCCATTTCTGATATTTGCCCTCCATGCAACACGTTCAGCGGCGACTTGCTCCCAATGTGCATTATCAATGCCTGTATCAATCATGTCCAAATGGCCATGGAAAAACAATAAAATATCTATTTCGTTGTATCTGCTTAATTCGCGCTTGACATAATTATGGTGTATATTATGTAATTATGTATCCTGCTAGCCGTTATAGTCCTTTATAACCAGGAAATCAATTTGGGAACCAGTTGAGGCCACTGAAACAGTTACAAGAATAAATAAACACACGTAGTATTTTTTGGCGCTCACAGAAGGAGAAGAAAGAAATAGAGACTAGAGGACGCACTAGACAACATAAAATTTGAAAGCTATAGTCAGGGATGGATTAACCATTAGGCAAACAAGGCACGTGCCTAGGGCACCAAGCATTTGGGGGGCACCACAAGTCCTCAAGAAAAATGTGTATATTGTCCCGGTAGCGTAATTGCATGGCATAAGCAAATCGCAAATGTAATATTGAATCGCACATTATTTATATATACATCCCCTGTGCTGCCCATTCACTAAATCTGGTAGGCAGAAGTGCCGTTGACTCTTGTTTAGAGGCAGTAAACTTCTTCCATACAGTGCAACTGATCTATACCTTTTTCTCAGCTTCAACCAAAAGATGGAAGATTCTGAAAGGATGCCTTGTGAATGAAAAGCTGGTAATGTCCCTTTCCGATACTAGATGGGAAGCACATGCTGTTGCAACTGAAGCCATTCTAATGTCTCATCCTCAGATTATAGAAGCGTTAGAATATTTACAAGAAGACCAGTCACAGAAGGGGGACACCAGAAGAGAAGCAGAAAACATTGCAAAGAAGATGCAAGAATTAGAATTTGCTTTCATGCTTGTCTTTTGGGAAGAAGTGTTACAACAATTTCACAGGGTCAGTCAAGCTCTACAAAATGAGCACGTGAACTTGAAAACGTGTGCTGATTTGTATTCTTCACTAGCAGATCACTTGAATGAATCTAGGAATGAATTTGAAAGATTTGAAGAAGCTGCAAAAGAAATAACACCAGGTGTGGATTATAAGTAAACTTTGACCCGTAATCGTAAACGAAAGACAGTGGTCATTGATGGTGATGCCCTTGAGGTATCTCAGAATGCCAGAGACAAATTTCGTATATCTGCTTTCTACACCATTGTTGACAAACTTGAGACAGAGATGAATAGACGAGGACAGGTATATAATGATCTAGCAGTTCGATTTTCTTGTTTGGTCGATGTACCACAAACATCTCAGTGTTGTGAAGGACTAATAAATGCTTATCCTGAAGATCTGAACAATAATTTATATACTGAACTACAACAGTTCCACTCATATATTCGCCACAAGTTTCGTGCATCAAAATCTGACAACAACACGTTCAGTCATGCAGAACTCTACAAAGTAATAATAGTTAGGGACAACATCGAGTGTGCTTTTCCAAATGTAGAAATCGCCTTGCGCATATTTTTAACATTAATGGTTACGAACTGTTCAACTGAACGCTCTTTTTCTCAGTTGAAACGTACAAAAAATCCAAGTAGATCGACAATGAAACAAGAAAGGCTTGATTCCTTATCTTTGCTGATGATTGAGGCAGACTTGTTGCGCAAAATTAACTTTGATGATGTACTAAAAAACTTTGCCAGACGTAAATCTAGAAAAAAAGAACTTTAAAATGTAAATGTGTGCTCTCTCTGACTTTCTTATCTATCAAAAAAGTTACAGTATTTTTGTCTACTATTATTACAAAATTAATTAACTATTAATTTTAATACAGAAATACCTTATTGTAGGTTTTATATGAGTGATAGTAGTACAAACATATGTGTTTACATTTCACAACTGTTTTTCTTTGTTAGTTTTTTTGTGTGCATAATATTGAACATACCAGCAGTCAGTGGAGGATCGGGGGCCCGGGGCAGTAGGGGGCACCCATGTGTGTTTGTGCCTAGAACCAAGATGGCTTAATCCGGCCCTGGCTATAGTTACCGACCGGGTTTCTTCTTCTTCTTCTTCTTCTTCTTCTTCTTCTTCTTCTTCTTCTTCTTCTTCTTCTTCTTCTTCTTCTTCTTCTTCTTCTTCTTCTGCGTTCATCCGGATTTTTTTTTTCCGGATGTGACTGCGTTGTGCCTGTTTACAGCAGAGCTGCGTTCTTGCGCCGTTAGGCCGACACATCCGACTTCTGCGGGCATTTGTTGACCGGGTTAACCTTCCCGGGGGACCGGGATTCGAACCTGTCACCTCCAAATGGCGACAGCGCCTCGCTGTAGGAACAGGTGTACTTCGCCGCATGACCAACTAGACACTCCAAAAAAAAAAAAAAGTGTCTTCATTAAATGATAGACATGACTAATGAAGACACTTTTCTTTTTGGAGCGTCTAGTTGTTCATGCGTAGAAGTACACCTGTTCCTACAGCGAGGCACTGTCGCCATTTGGAGGTGACAGGTTCAAATCCCGGTCGGTAACTATAGCTTTCAAATTTTATGTTGTCTAGTGCGTCCTCTAGTCTCTATTTCTTTCCTCTCCTTCTGTGAGCGCCAAAAAATACTATGTATGTTTATTTATTCATATAACTGGTCCTTTATAATTATTTCCTTTCTTTGTTGCTTTCAAGTCAATAAACTGTTCAAGGATTCTGTCTTTCTTTTGGTGTGAACATTTTTTAACCATATGTAGACGTGATGGGATTATTTTATCTTTAATGTTAGCTTACACTGTTCAAGGGCTTACTTTTGTCGGTTTCATGCAGTTTATTTTAATATGTTGATTGACTAGTATTCAACTCCAGCCATTTTTATTTAACCAAAGGTGATTTTATATCACCAAAAGTTTATCCTGTTCAACCTTTCTTCTTGAAATACGTACACATTTATTTATCTTACCACTGTATTTTCTATCAATACCAACCATTACATATAAGTTTATGAAACGTGTTATATTGAAAATCTAAGGGATTCCCCATACGTCCTATTTAATTTCCTTGTATAATATAAAAAGATGAGGATCAGGCCACAGCTTGACACCGCACATGTTGTTTCTGTGACGTCATGGGTTTCCGCTGCTTATATCGAAAACGAGGGATGGTCGTCAGGTGAAGGGGACTACCTTTCGTCGTTCATCACTTTCGGGGTGAGTATTTCACTTCCATTTAAACACTTTTACACTCTTGTCTGAGGCCTTAAAGTTGTGTGGAAGTCAATTATGTTTGTGAGCATGAAGGGCAACGATTGTGTGCGAAGAAATAAAGTGTAGCGTAAACTAGAACAGGTGCTTGGCATTGGCCGAGTTATTCACCTTATTCTGTTTGTTCTTCTGCTGGAGCCAGGGGATGATGGAAGTCTGGGTTTCCGTGTTTCCCTTTATGGGCATGACAACAACCTACGTTCATCAGGATGGTTAGATCGTACGGTTATTTAGAGCTCTGGCTTCTTATTATGAAGTTGGCCGGTTCGAAGCAAGAAGGAATTGCTTACTGGGATCCAGCTCAGCAAATTTAAATATTTTATTACGGTACCGGTATTACCTAATTACCTGTACAGATGTAATGTAGACAGATGAGATAGACAGACACCTTTCTTCAATCTTAGTTTATAATATAGATGAATTGAATACCATCATATCCATATAATTTTATAATATCATGAAAGAATTGGAAAACAGGAATAAAAGCCAAACAACTAGAGAATGTTGTATTCCATGATTGTGCAAATTGTAAAACACACATTAAGTGTTGCTTTATAAATTGCTATTATTGTTAAATAAAGATAAGAGTAAAACTAATAGTATAGTACTAGTACTAGTAGCAATACAAGAAATCTTGTTTATCCAGTAGACATTTTGTATGATAACACAATAATAAAACTACAGTTTATTTGTTTATCCATTATATATATATCTATATATATATATATGTATATCAACAATATATATATATATATATATATATATATATATATATATATATATATATATACACATACACACACACACATTGGCATCTTGCCGTCTTGACAGACGAAGTTTGTTTCGTTGTGTTATAAAAAAGGCCTTTTAACTACAACCCATAGCGGTAGCGGATGTGACTGATCAGGCCAATTTGCGCTGTAGATGTTTCTTCTTCTGCGCTCATCCGGAGTTTTTTTTCTGAACGCGATTGCGTTGTGCCTGTTTACAGCAGAGCTGCTTTCTTGCGCCGTTAGGCCGACACATCCGACTTCTGCGGGCATTTGTTGACCGGGTTAACCTTTCCAGGGCTGTAGATGTTTTTTCACAGTGGGTGTACGTGAACACGTCATTTTCACCATCATGCACCATCTTATGTCTCATGTGCTCAGTGTATGATCTGTCTGCAATCATTTTCTCCTTTGTCTTTATTCCATGTCTGACATTTGCCCTCCATTCAACATGTTCAGCGGCGACTTGCTCCCAATGTGCATTATCAATGCCTGTATCAATCATGTCCCGCTTACGCACATCTTTGTATCGTAGGAGAGGCTGAGCCTGAGATCTCTTACCCATCTGTAATTCACCAAAGAAGATGTACCATCATCCATCATACTAACGTGTCCTGTCCATCTAAGTCTACGAAGACTGAACATGGAACAAACCGCCACACAACCTGATCTTTCCAATACTTCAGTATTTGTGATTTTGTCTTGCCACTTAATACCAAGTATTCTTCACAGACACCACATATGAAAGCTGTTTAAACATTTCTCTTGGTGTGAGTACTGCCAACTGACATAGGCATTCATGCACCACCACAAATCTCAGCCCATGGCATTCTGGGCTTAAGTTTACTCATGGTATTCCTCTGTGCCACTATTGCAGTCCATTCGGTATAATGAATAATGTTTCTATGTCACACTCTGCGCTTCTACTTCTGATCTTTGTTATAATTGAGGATCTGTTAGGTGTTTTCCGTTCTGGTACTTCAACATTTGGAAATTGATGAAACACTATGGGATCCTACAGAATATCTTTAACTTAATTATGAAAACATATAAAGGCATGAAATGCAGAGTTATTCATGAGGGAGGGAATACTAAGATAAGATACATTTGAAATGAAACAGGTGCATGGTAGGGATTACTTTTTCCACCTTTATTATTCTTAATGACCACAGAACAATAACTACCATCAGAAATGGAATTCAGTAGACTGACAAAGCAGCTTGATGATCTGGGATTCATTTATGACATTACCCCCCCTGTCCTACATATGACATCAGATGCAAGATAAATATACTTGATGGAAGGAACAACAATGTCTAAAAATTAACAAGGAAAAGACAAAGATAATGAGAATAAAGCCAACAAATGATAAGCTTGGTTAAATCTCACTTCATGAGATGGAATCATAGCATATTTAGATGGCAGAATAGACAAACATGGGGGAACAGATTATCATCAACATGTGCCATGCTGATAAGCTTGGGCAGTCATGGTTCAGCATCTCACACAGTCACTGTAGTCATGGATGAAGTCTGTAGTCTTGTCCTGATTAAGCCATTTGGCCAAACCATCCAGATATTGATCTCCTTGCTATCCTCTTGTCCCATCAGTGTTGGAAGTTGTCACCAAATGTTAAGGTTTATTTCTCCTTATGTGCCAAAGCCATTCTTCGTCTAATTTCTCTAATCAGCTTATGGTTTTTATTTGTTTCTTGAAGAATTATCTCTTGTGTTTTTCTTTCGATGTTTCTCAGCCTGTCTGCATATTGTACTTATGTTACATGCGTACAACAGTATAGGTTCTACATAGTACTTTAGCACACTTTTTCTCACTGCAGCCGACTTCTATTGGTGAGTATGTTTTCCACCTTGCTAAAGGCTACTTATACATTGTGGTTCTTGTTCAAATCTCTACAAGGCATCTGCCTTGATGCTTGATTTCTAGATGCTATGACTGCTCCAAGATAGTTGCACTGATTCTAGTATTTAAGAATTTTCCAATTTACTTGGATGTTACATTGTAGTATTTTGTTCTTCTTGAAGATGATCATAATTTGTGTTCTTAACATTTAATTCTAGCCCAGTCCAGTTGTTCAGTGCACCCACTTAATGCTGCAGAGCCTGTACATTGTCTGCAATCAATACTGTATCACCTGCATATCTGATATTGGTGATGTCATGTTATCTGAGGACTATTCTTTTATATCTTCAAAATTTCTCATAATACTTTCACTATTAAAAGGGGAAAAAAAAAGATCTAGACACATTACACACATCTGTTGCACAGCTCTATTGATTGGCTGGTATTGACTTAACTTTATTATTAACTGTTATGTCAGCTTGTTGTTTCCAGTATACGTACATCCAAGGTCTTTCCCATTGATTTGTAGATCTGTAAGCATCGTTATCATGTCGTTGTATCTTACTCTGTCGAAAACCTTTGTGTAGGTAGGTAATGAAACAAAGATGGAGGTCTTTGTGTATTTCTTTCAAACGCTCTATTAATGTTCTCAGCAAGTACTCATTTCTTCTTCTTTTCGTTCATCCGGAGTGTTTTTTCAGATGTGATTGCGGTGTGCGTTAGGCACCCTTGGGTTGAAAACCCTTAGGTCACACATCCGGCTTTCGCGTGCATTTTTGACCAGGTTAGCAATCCTGGGAGACTCTCACTTTTGTGGTACCGTCCACATCCCAGCGGGTCAAGTTCGAACAGTCGAGGACTTCGGTCATCCCTCAAGAGAAGGAAGGCACAGTCCATAGCATTTTCCGCCATCCTAGGTTGCTTCCATAGTTGCAGGGCCGACACATAGCGCCCTGATACTGGGCTCACCGAGGGAATGGTCACGTCAAGCTCATGGCTGCTTTAATTCCTCACATCAATATATTGGGCATTTTGTTCGCCCCGGGCCATTCCCGCACAAACCAGACAGGTCTGCAGAAGGTATTCACTCAGCGAGTTTTCGCACATGTGCTTGTCGTTGCGCCCGTCAGAGCTGTTCCAGGCACGACAGACATTCGGAAAACTACCTAGTCAGAGCTGTTCCGAACAAGAGCGGCATTCGGAAACTAGGTAGTCAGAGCTGTTCCTAGCATGAGGGACATTCGGACGAGACATTTCACTCGGACATAAATGCGTAGTTTCAATTTTTAGTTTGCCACCCGTAGGACGACACTTCCGACTTCCGGCGGGCATTTTTTAGTGAGGTTAGCCTTCCTCTGGTTTCGAGACACGTTAGACTGTTGTAATGTCACCCACATCTCAGCTGGTCAAGATAGAACGATCAACGATATCGCGGTTGGCCCTCAAGGGAAGGCAGGGGCAGACCATGGGCATTATCTCGCTATCCAAGGAGGCTTCCATAATTGCAGAGCCGGCACATATTGCTCTGAGACTGGGCTCACCCTAGGAGTTTCCACGTCCTGCTCATGGCTGCTTTAGTTCCTCACTTCCATGTGTTGGGCATCCCGCTTGCCACTGATCGCTCAAGCACACACCAGGAGCGGTCAGACTGCGAGCGACATCCATTCGGTAAGCTTTTGCTTGTGACTTCAGACCACGCAATAGGTTCGCTCGCCGTGCTTTCCATTTCGCGTTATTGAGACGTTCTTCCACTTTTGTCTACACTCTCTATGAGTTAGAGACAGACAGTTTTCGTAACCATGTCCTTCGACTGGAGCACTTTTCTGATTTTTTGTACTCGCTCACGAGGTAGGCTACACGTGCTGCCGGCTCAGCACCTTACCTTCGTGCAGCAGTGAGTGAGAAACGGCCAGGCCCTCTCATCCGGGAATCCCTCATATCCCCCAGCTGAGAGCCTTCGAACATGTATCAGACCTGAGCATGTAGCTTGCTCAGTATCACGTTTCTATTTTCCGGTAGACGGGTATCGGCCTGGCTCTCAGATCCGAGGGTTTGTGGTTTAGAGGCGTTCAGCCAAAGCCCTCGACAGGGAGCCTTAAGTGTTTTGTCCGGACCAGGAACTTCGTGCGCATGATTTAAACTTCTGACTGTTATCCTCACCTCAGTCTAACCCGCAGAGCAGCAGGTTGTGTCTCTCTTAGTCTGGCCCCTATCCCATAAGCTGTCCGATATGTAGTTTTCACCCATCGGCAAGCACATGGGGTCAGAGGGACACACAAGCTCCCCCACCGCAGCAAGGTGGAGACACATCGGGGGAGAAGTACTCATTTGATATACCCTTGCCTTCTACAAGCCCAAATTGTTCTTCCCCTATTTCTGGCTGTACCCCCCCCCCCCCCCCCCTTTCCCTCCAACAATTGCAAGGTGATTCTTAGCAATATCTTTGTGATATGATTCATTATGTTAATTGTTTGATATTCTAAGACTCAACTCCTGATATGTTCTGGATTGCAATAGGTATAAATTTACATATCTCATCTCATTTCATCTTGTTCCTCTTGTATCTTGCGGTGTCGAGGTGAAGCACAAATAGCGAGAGAGTACCCACTTATGGGCTTCATATATCGAGATTCCCATGGACTTTGCGATTCCCTCTGTCCATCGTTTACGTGGCCGGCCCCTTCTTATGTTTCTGTTTGGTCTGTACATCAGATTTACATATGCCAGGAGTAAATCTTCAGTATCGTATAGTGTGATTAGCAGCCTGGTGACCTGGTTTATTCCATATTCTTCTAAGGCATTGATGATTTCGTTTTTATGTTGCCTGGACCCAGAGTCTTGTTTTATAGAGATATTGATCTAAAAATATAGAAGGCAGGAGAAGCTTACATATCACTAGGAAATTTGTGGAGGTCCAAAAAATTTAATCTATTAGCAAACTTAGAATATTGAATTCTAAATTCATATCAGTACTGCTGTATAGATCAGAAACATGGCGAATGACTAAAACAGTTACTAATAAACAACATATATTCATTAACCGGTGCCCGGATAGAATGAAAATAGTATGACAATGACTATTGCAGAGCTTTTGGGGAGAACAAAACAAATTTCTGTGAATAAAGAGGTGGTGAAAAGTCGCTGGCAGTGGATGTGAAAACAAGTGATAGTATAGTTACAAAATCCTTTCTCTGTAACCTACAGAACACCAGAAATAGAGGGGGGCATAAAACACATGGAGAAGAGGCTTAGAGATAGAGATGAATAATGTGAGGATGACATGGAAGAAGCTGAAGGAGATGGAAACAGATAGGAGATGTTGGTGTGAGTTGATTAAGGACCTCTGCGTTATTGGGGAATTAAAGACAGCAGCAGCAGAAGATGAATATTAGGTATATAATTGAGTGAAAAATAGATGGTAGGAAGGGCCGAATATTTGACAGACCTTTGCTTAATTTGTAATCATTGGAAATAAAGGTCTCTCTCTCTCTCTTTCTCTCTCTCTCTCTCACTCTCTCTCTCTCACTCTCTCTCTCTCTCACTCTTTCTTTCTCTCTCTCTCTCTCTCTCTCTCACTCTCTCTCTCTCTCTCTCTCTCTCTCTCTCTCACTCTCTCTCACTCTTTCTTTCTCTCTCTCTCTCTCTCTCTCTCTCTCTCTCTCTCTCTCTCTCTCTCTCTCTCTCTGTCTCTCACTCTCACCTGCTTGTGCATGCACCTACACAAGCACACACACATGCGCACATGCACGCACACACGTGTGTACGTTTGTTTAATTTCTAATTTCCAGCACTAAATGTCAAACAGACCCTATCTCGCCCAACCTAGAAAACGCATTAAGATGGGAGATAAAATCCCCCACAAGGGTTGGAAATAAAACCAAATTGTAATGAATAGTTTATTTATTAAAAGCATTTTCTTGTAATAGGATTAGCAAAGTAACTAACAAAAAGAAAAATACAGTCACACAGAAGGAGAGAATGAAGCTTTGAATTCATAACCTAAAAGAACCGCTTTGATTAGAATATAAAGATAAAGAAACTTGTACATAAAGTGAGAGCCACTTCTGATGGTCAGAAGGCAGCTGTTGCATGTTCTGTGTTGATGGAGTTTTAAATTATTATTATTATTATTACTTAAGCCTATGCAGTGGGCCACCTTCATCATCATTATCATGTAAGTGTTAGTATCTACCATGGGACTGTCTTTACCCGTACCTTCTTCTGATGAACTACCTTTTTATTGTCCTGGTCTGACAGCTCATGACAGCATGCCATCTGTTTATTCCTAGCAATTTGTTACTGTCCTGTACACCTATTATAAGAAGATCTACAAAAGGAGTTGACAGCTTCAGTGTGTAGTCTGTCAAGGGGGACAATGAGTTCAGATCCTAGCTTGTTGTAATCATAATATGGGATGGCAGTTAATTCTTAGATGCTGTTGTCCTTGACATATTTAAATATGTTAAACATTCTTTGCATAGTTTGACGTTTAGAAAATATTCAAAATAATGTTTTCTCATTATGAATTTGAATATTTAAAACACAGTGTATTGCAAAGTTTATTGCCTGGCATATTTCACTTTATCTCATCCGGTATATAATACAGAAAAGTAGGTCAGCGTGGCAGAATGGATAGGAACACATGTTCTTAAACATCTGGTGTGCTGAAATTGAGGTGGCGGGTTCAACTGCTACATAGGTCAGCTTGACTAAAATGTTGACTTCTCATCGTTGACATGGACACGTAAATTACAAATATCCCTGAAGTCGAATAATAATAAATAATAAGGAAAGCTAATCCACACACAAAAATCAGCCCACAGCTACCAGAAGTAGTAGCACATGTAGGGACTACGCTTGAGTTCAAAGCGAGCAAAGGGGAAAAACATTTTCATCATCATAATTATTATTATTATTATCTTCATCAATTATCTCCATAACATTTTTGTGGATTGTAAAAAGGCTTATGATAGTGTCCATAGGAATAGTCTATGGAATGCTATGCAGGAATTTGGAATACCAAGGAAGTTAATCAACATGACCAAACTGCATGGAAGATACTTATAATATAGTAACCTATAAAGGCAGGAAATCATACCCTTTCCAAATAACATCTGGCTTTAAACAGGGTGATGCACTATCGCTGCTACTCTTCAATCTGGCTCTAGAGAAAGTTTAAGGAAGGTAAAGGAGGAATATGCTATTGGAGGAACATCCAAACTGCGTGGTTATGCAGATGATATCGATATTATAGGGGAAAATGAACAAAAGACATTGGAAATATTGATTCACTTAAAGGAAAAAGCTAAAAAAAATGGGTCTGGTTATCAACCAAGATAAGTCAGAATATATGGTAATTTCAAGAGAAGGAACGGCTAAAAACTCTGGCCACATACAAATAGATAATATGACCATTAAAAGAACGGAAACATACAAATACCTGGGTACAATCTTCAACTGCTCCAACATAATAAGGGAAGAAATACAAGCTAGAATCAACTCTGGAAATAAGATATACTATGCACTACAACATCTGCTTAAATCAAATGCGCTATCTCGTAACACCAAGATCACAGTATACAAAACACTGATTAGACCAGTTGTGCTGTATGGCTCTGAAACCTGGAGTACAACTAAAGGAGACGACGCCTTGTTATAAACCTTTGAGAACAAAGTCTTAAGACGCATCTTTGGGCCCATTAGGGATACACAAAGTGGAGAGTGGAAAAGAAGAAGCAACAAAGACATTTATGATCTGTTTACGTCCCCGCTAATCACTGGTATCATGAAGGCTAATAGACTGCAATGGCTGGGGCATATAGAAAGAATGGAAGATAATAGGGAAACAAAACTCGCTTACACTCAGGAAATAAATGACCGTAAACCCCGAGGTAGACCAAGAAGACGGTGGAGAGATAATATACATACAGACCTACAAGCACTTGGAATCAGCGACTGGCAAGAGAAGGTCAACCAGAGAGATGAATGGAGACGGCTTGTATCTGCAGCAAAGAACCTCAATGGCTTGGAATGCTGAAGAAGAAGAAGATCAATTATCTCAGAATTTAAAGGCAGTTTTAATTATTTTCCAAACCTCCTAACAGCTTTCAAAGTACTAGGTCATTTGTGGAAGTTAGAAGATATGAGCTGGCTCCGTGCCAAAGGGATTACGAATGCGTGACCTCGCATACCCGCGTTCAAAACACAGCTACGTGCGAACTGGCAGCAGACTGCATTGTGCTGGTTTTTTACAAAAATGGTATGGGTGCCAGTTGTTCAGAAAGAAATGGCAAACTACTGAACATAAACTTGCCTAGACATCACAACAGCAAATAATGCTGGTATTGACTGCAACATTCTGTAAAGGATATGCAACTAGAAAAAAATAGACCATGAAGCTTAGCACCAAACTTAGAATATTTAACGCTAACGTTAAATCAGTGCTACTGTCTTTATCAGAAAGATTGATAATGAATAAACCGATGACTGATAAACTACAAACATTCGTTAATTGGTGCCTGTGCAGAATATGACTAAAGTGGTTTACCGAAATAACATCGTGATGTTTCATTGTGACAACATTGTGATGTTTGATTGTGACTGCATCATGATGCTTCAGTTGAGTTGAGTTAAGAACCGACATCACTGCACTCAGGACATTCCCATACATGCTCTGTCCCCTCGTTCAACAGCCAGCGAAGAGTCATACTAATCATTCCCACCGCTATCTGATTAAAAGTTCTCCTGGTCTTCCCTCTCAGTTTTGAGATTCTTCCAGAACCCTTTCCGATCCTCCGCATTCTCAATCTTTCCACATATGGGTTCTCAATCTGTTCCTCTGCCTTCTCCACCTGTCCCACAAGTGCACGACCACCTCCCCCTTGTCCATAGGCAAAATACCACCAAGAGTTGCCCTCCCTGCTAGCCTATCAGCCTGTTCATTCCCTCGTATACCCGCATGGCCAGGGCAAAATAGCCATACAATTCTCACGATCTGTGACCTCTGAAGCGACGAGAGTCATTCTACACGAAACATTCCTTTCTCCACCATGCTAACTAAGCATACTCTTTGAATCCGTAATGAACACAAAGTGTGTTGCAGTAGTCTCCTCTAGCCACCGGAATGCCGCTGTTACTACCTCCACCTCCATTCTCATGCTGGAGGCCGTAGTCTTATATGCCAGACTCTCCTTTTTCAAGACTCGCCCATTAGCCTTTGCAATAAAGCCCCAGCCACTACGTCTGTTTCTCACCACTGACCCATCGGTGTAGATGACTATGTCACCTTGATGTGTGTTCCTCTGGATCAGCTGTTGCACTTCAAACTCAGTGCCGCCCGCTGCCCATTCTCTGCACTCATGACCCAGTGGTATAATTACATTGTGCCAGTCCGTCATGTCTTCCGGAACTTCCACCCACTCTCTTTCACGATTGATGGTCTCTAGATCACACACCTGACTTATAGAAAGTTCTGCCTGTGCCATCCAGGACCTGCCTCGTCTGTGTCTATGACCCTTAACCATATGATGCTTCATTGCAACAGCAAAGTCATATTTCGTTATGTCTGCATCGGGGTGTTTCATTGTGACTGCATTGTGATGTTTCATTGCAACAGCATCGTCATATTTCATTAAGTCTGCATCGGGGTGTTTCATTGTGACTGCATTGTGATGTTTCATTGTGACAAAAATATGTGTTCCAGTGCAACTGCATCATTATGTGTCATAGTTACTGTGCTGTAATGTGATTGTTACTGCGAAGTGGCGTTTCATTATGACTTTATCCTGAGATTTCATCCTGGCTGCATTGTTACCCTGACTACATTGTTACTATGATTCATTGTTACCTTGACTACATTGTTACTATGACTATATTGTTACCTTGACTGCATTGTTACCCTGACTGCATTGTTACCCTGACTGCATTGTTACCTTGACTACATTGTTACCTTGACTACATTGTTACCTTGACTACATTGTTACTATGACTATATTGTTACCCTGACTGCAATGTTACCTTGACTGCATTGTTACCTTCACTGCATTGTTACCTTGACTACATTGTTACTATGACTATATTGTTACCCTGACTGCATTGTTACCTTGACTGCATTGTTACCTTGACTACATTGTTACTATGACTATATTGTTACCCTGACTGCATTGTTACCTTGACTACATTGTTACTATGACTATATTGTTACCCTGACTGCATTGTTACCTTCACTGCATTGTTACCTTGACTACATTGTTACTATGACTATATTGTTACCTTGACTGCATTGTTACCTTCACTGCATTGTTACCTTGACTACATTGTTACTATGACTATATTGTTACACTGACTGCATTGTTACCTTGACTGCATTGTTACCTTGACTACATTGTTACTATGACTACATTGTTACCTTGACTACATTGTTACTATGACTGCATTGTTACCTTGACTACATTGTTACTATGACTGCATTGTTACCTTGACTACATTGTTACTATGATTCATTGTTACCTTGACTACATTGTTACTATGATTCATTGTTACCCTGACTACATTGTTACCCTGACTACATTGTTACCCTGGCTATATTGTTACCATGATTCATTGTTACCTTGACTACATTGTTACCATGATTCATTGTTACCTTGACTACATTGTTACCCTGACTATATTGTTACCCTGACTGCATTGTTACCTTGACTGCATTGTTACCTTGACTACATTGTTACCTTGACTACATTGTTACTATGACTATATTGTTACCTTGACTGTATTGTTACTATGACTACATTGTTACCCTGACTATATTGTTACCATGATTCATTGTTACCTTGACTACATTGTTACCATGATTCATTGGTACCTTGACTACATTGTTACTATGACTATATTGTTACCTTGACTGCATTGTTACCTTGACTACATTGTTACTATGACTACATTGTTACCCTGACTGCATTGTTACCCTGACTGCATTGTTACCCTGACTGCATTGTTACCTTGACTACATTGTTACCTTGACTACATTGTTGCCTTGACTACATTGTTACTATGACTATATTGTTACCCTGACTGCAATGTTACCTTGACTGCATTGTTACCTTCACTGCATTGTTACCTTGACTGCATTGTTGCTATGACTATATTGTTACCCTGACTGCATTGTTACCTTGACTGCATTATTACCTTGACTACATTGTTACTATGACTATATTGTTACCCTGACTGCATTGTTACTATGATTCATTGTTACCTTGACTACATTGTTACTATAACTATATTGTTACCCTGACTGCATTGTTACCTTCACTGCATTGTTACCTTGACTACATTGTTACTATGACTATAGTGTTACCTTGACTGCATTGTTACCTTCACTGCATTGTTACCTTGACTACATTGTTACTATGACTATATTGTTACCCTGACTGCATTGTTACCTTGACTGCATTGTTACCTTGACTGCATTGTTACCTTGACTGCATTGTTACCTTGACTACATTGTTACTATGACTACATTGTTACCTTGACTACATTGTTACTATGATTCATTGTTACCTTGACTACATTGTTACCTCTGATTCATTGTTACCCTGACTACATTGTTACCCTGACTACATTGTTACCCTGACTATATTGTTACCATGATTCATTGTTACCTTGACTACATTGTTACCATGATTCATTGTTACCTTGACTACATTGTTACCATGACTACATTGTTACCCTGACTATATTGTTACCCTGACTGCATTGTTACCTTGACTGCATTGTTACCTTGACTGCATTGTTACCTTGACTGTATTGTTACTATGACTGCATTGTTACTATGACTGCATTGTTACCCTGACTGCATTGTTACCCTGACTGCATTGTTACCCTGACTGCATTGTTACTATGATTCATTGTTACCTTGACTGCATTGTTACCTTGACTACATTGTTACCATGACTACATTGTTACCATGACTACATTGTTACCCTGACTGCATTGTTACCCTGACCACATTGTTGCCATGACCACATTGTTGCTATGACTGCATTGTTACCTTGACTGCATTGTTACTATGACTGCATTGTTACCTTGATTACATTGTTACTATGACTGCATTGTTACTATGACTGCATTGTTACCTTGACTGCATTGTTACTATGACTGCATTGTTACCTTGACCACATTGTTACCCTGACCGCATTGTTATCCTGACTGCATTGTTACCCTGACCACATTGTTACTTTGAGTCATTGTTACCCTGACTGCATTGTTACCCTGACTACATTGTTACCTTGAGTCATTGTTACCTTGACTGCATTGTTACCATGACTGCATTGTTACCTTTCTTCATGGGGCCTCCGTGGTAAAGTGGTTAAGCCGACTGCCTTGCCGTCCTAAGGCTGTGGGTTCAATTCTGGACTGTATCATTCGTTTCATGCGTGCAGTTTTCTCAGAGATTTCTGTAAGTCGTGGCTGAAGCTACTGAATTTGTGTTGTGTGCGAAGTTTTCGACAGACCAGTCTATAGAAAGAGACGAAGCTGTTGGGATAAAACCTGGTGCAACGAAGTCGACCCTCTTGCCTTTAAACCCCCTGTAAATCTCTTGTTACCTGTCATTGTGGCAGCACCTTGATGTCTCATTGCACAGCACTGTGACATCTCATTGCACCGCACCTTGACGTCTCATTGCAACGCACCTTGACATCTCATTGCACAGCACTGCGACATCTCATTGCACCGCACCTTGATGTCTCATTGCACAGCACTGCGACATCTCATTGCACCGCACCTTGACGTCTCATTGCACCGCACTGTGACATCTCATTGCACAGCACTGTAATGTCTCATTGCACCACACTATGATGTCTCATTGCACCACATTATGACATCTCATTGCACAGCACTGTAATGTCTCATTGCACAGCACTGTGACGTCTCATTGCACTGCACCGTGACATCTTATTGCACCGCACTGTGACGTCACATTTCATAACACGGTGACATCTCATTCCACCGCACCATGACATCACGTTGTGATGCACCGTGACATCCCATTGTTATGCACCGTTATGTCGCATTGTTACGCACCGTTACATCATATTTCACCGCACCATTGTGTCTCATGTACTGCACTTTGACGTCTCATTGCGACTGCATGGTACTTTACATATATAATGCAACAATTACAAAGCCTTCACAAACAACACATTTACTTTTCTGTTACCAACTAGTGGTTATTGGTTGCATGGCTATCGTAAAACACATATGTGTCAAACTCAAGGCTCGCGGGCCACATCCGGCTCGCCGTTTAATCATATCAGGCCCGGGAGGTCTCAACCGACGTACAAATATATTCGGCCCAAGAGAGAATTTTAGGCAAAATATTTTTTTATGGTCACGATATAAAGTGCAAATCAAATTCCCTAATTAGCCTTCCGAATGATAGGCTACCTGAGAGCGTTCTTGTTTCGATCAGAATAAGCAGGGCCGGATTTAGACTTGATAAGGCCCTAAGCTATTTGAAATATGGGGCCCGGTTATCGGTAATGCAAACCCTAGGCAAATAGCGCTTTGTTCTTCGAAAAGACGCGCTAAAAAAATTGGGTGAAGAGTATGGGACGTCTCGGACGTGCAGCATTGGGACTAATAATGCTGCAGTATATTTAAGTATACATATATGACAATTGCTGCAGCATATTTAAGTATACATATATGACAATTGCTCAGTATATTTAAGTATACATATATGACAATTGCTCACTCGGACAATATTTTTTGGGTCACCCCACTTTCTTCGGGGTTCCAAGCTATATAGCTTGTGTAGCTTATACGTAAATCCTGCACTGAGAATAAGCGAAAATAAAAGTTGTGTAGTGAGTTACTGTTCGTCGTTATAGTTACCTAGCAACGTTCAGATGCTCGTTTTGTATTGGTGCATAAAAAATGAAAGTAGTGTAATGCCCGGATATTATTACATCATCTTTTCCCGTCAACTTTATCAGAGCCAAAGATTTAAATCACCGCCAATTTCAGTCTTTTTTTGTGTGCTGGAAATAGAGTGGGCGTTTGGCAACAGGACTTATCATGAAGAGGTGCAGTGGCTAAATAGGGGAAAAGTTCTCAGTATATTTTTCCAGCTGATCGAGGAAATCTGTCAATTCATGGACAGAAAATGAAAAGATTCCACAATTTTTCATGATAAAAAGTGGAAATGTGAGTTGGCGTTTCTGTCTGATATAACCACTCGTCTCAACGACTTGAACCTGCAGCTCCAGAGATGGGATCACAGTATCGCTGATATGCATGATGCAGTGAAGGCATTTCACTTGAAGCTGCGCTTATTCCTGAAGAGATGTCCCGGCTTCGTCTACATGCGGCTCGAACCTTGAGCATGTTTGATAGCACATATCTGCGTGAGCAGCTGTTTTCTGTGATGAAGATTAACAAAACATCACACAGGAGTCGCCTCACTGATGAACACTTGCAGTCCATCATGAGAATCTCAATGACACAAAACATTACTCCCAACATAAACGAATTTGTAGCCAAGAAAAGATGCTGAACATCGTGCTCTGACAAATTGACATAAGAGTGAAAATGTGTATACACATGTTTTATTATTAAAACTTTTTTCTGTTTTAATTTATATTAATGTTTAAAAAAGGTTTAATTTTTGGCTTATTGAATGTTTATCCTGTGGATAATTTGAGTTTTGGCCCGCTGAGCGATTGAGTTTGACACCCCTGGTATAACAGGTTGCTTGGCTATCACAAGAGATTGTCACTACTCGCGAAAGAATCACTGACATATATAAAGAAACATGGTTGTTAAGAGGCAAGTATGCACTCTTGGTTTGGAGAGAAACACTTATGTGCCAAATTACGATTGTTCAACTCCGCTAACAGAACACCAGTTTGTCTCATAATTTATGGACAAGATGAAAGTACTTTTTAATTGAATAACGTAGCAATTTTGATTATTTCTAGCCAAGAGGAGCCATCTTGACTTAATGATAGGGTAAATAGGTTAATGGGAACTGCAGTAGCACAGTGGCTTGCATATTAGCTTGATACTTGGGGCCGATATTTGCAAGGGCAGGCGAGCTAGCGAAGTTGATAGCAAACTACGCTTATATTGTCGTGAGCACAGCTGGACTCAGGTTCGCCGCTAGGGCTCGTCCTAGCTCGTGGCCTGGAAAAGTGAGGGAAAGAGTGGCCAGCTATTCCTCCGTGTATTCAGGCCTTCAAAAATGTGATGGCACTATCACATCACCGACCCATGGCAGCAATTTGCAAGACTTCCTTGTGGATAGCCAGTACTTGGAGCCGGTATTTCCAAGTGGTCGTGGGTGTACAGTGCTTGGAACAGGTATTTCTATGCAGTAGTCGTGGGTATACAGTGCTTGCAGCTGGTATTCCTAAGCGATCATCGTGGATACACAGTGCTTGGAGCCGGTATTTTCAAGCTGCGATCGTGGGTATAGTGCTTGGAGTTGGTATTTCCAGGCGGTAATCATGGGTATACAGTTAGTTAGTTAGTTATCAGTTGGGGTATCTTCGTTGCACTCCGGACATGTCCATAGGTGCTCAGATCCTCCCCCCAGCATATGCATCAGCGTCCGGTGGCTAATAGTGCCAGTTCTGTGTTGGTTGACGAGGCGCTTTGTTTTCCCGATGTACCTCTCGCGTCTGGCTGTGCCGATTCTTACTCCCAGGTCTTTCATCCTGGAAAGCGATGTGGAATCACTGGCGTCAAAATCATCTGTTCTCGCCATATCTTTAAGGGCGTTAATAACATCGGCACGATCCATGGGCTGGCCATCTACAGGGGGTGCAGAGCCAGCCAATTTATCAGCTCGTTCATTTCCCTCGACTCCCGCATGTCCCGGGACGAAGATGAAGGTGACTTTGCGGACAACAGACTTCCGCAGCGACTCAGTCCACTGTCTACGTACAGATCCAGCTTCGACCTTCTGAATCATGCTCATTGAATCACTTAGTACACACAAGTTGGTATAATGCTGTGATTCCAGCCATATGAAAGCCTGTGTAACTGCCATCACCTCCATCGTCATGCTGCTCGTGGTCATGGAGTGGGCACCACTGGATTCTTGAACGGTTCGGCCCGCTGAGCGGGCTGTAAATGCCCACGCACTTCGCTGCTGCTTTACAACAGATCCATCTGTATAGATGAGCACTTCGGGGCTATCTGAGTGATCATAGATGAGCGCGTTAACCTCTGCATTGACAGCGGCAGGGTTCTGCTCTCTGCACCGTCTGTCGAGTGTGATAATGCAGGAGAAGGTACACTTAAAAGCTGGAGGCACCGGCACCCATTCCTTGCCGGGGTTGATACTGGTAAGACTGCAGACCTGTCCGACGACATCTTCCGCCCGACCCATCCATGATTTGCCCCTCTTTAGCCTGTCACCCTTTTCTCTGAATACAGCGTCATGCAGAGGGTGCTGCTCATCTGCACTTATTTTTAAGTATGCACGAGCTCTCCAGATCTTGATTCTGTGTTCCATTGTCGGGAAGTCAAGGAGGTATCTCATTGCTACACAGCTGGTGTCTTTCGTGCAGCCCAAAATGATGCGCATGGCTTCGTTTTGTACCTTTTCAAGTCTTCCAATCTGTGTAGGGCTGACAGTGAGGATGGCCAGGGCATACTCGATGCGTGAAAGCACAAGTCCTTGGAACAGAAGTAATAGCAGTCTTTGCTCGATATTGGCACTCGCCATGACTCTCATTGCTGCCAAACCTTTTCGAGCCTTCGTTATGACATAATCGACATGATCTCTGAAGGACAGGCTACGATCAAGCCTCACGCCAAGATATGTCATTGACTGGGTTCTACTCAGAATGCTCCCATCCATTCTTACTGCCGGCAGGTCTGTTTTCACAATATGGTTGTTTAGTGAGAACCATGTAACCGTTGCCTTTGCAGGGTTGACAAGGGCATCGGCATCAGCACACCATGAGGAAATTCGATCTAGTTCGCCCTGCATATAGTTGGCAACCGCCTGTCTATCTCGACCCTGTCGATACACGAGGATGTCGTCAACGAATGATAGAGTCCTACCCCTCCCATCCAACTGTTGTTCAGTGATCGGCACCGTATACACGTTGAATAGTACTGGTGACAGTGGTGAACCCTGCGGCAATCCTGGACATATCGTTATCGGCTCAGAAGACCAACTCCCGCATCTTAGCACCACCTTCCTTTGGAGTAGAACTGCAGCTATCCATCGTACAAGGTGAGGGTGCACTTTCAGTCTGAGGAGGGTTTGCATCAAGTGCTCGAAAGATACTCTGTTATATGCGTCCTCTAAGTCTATGGCGGCCGCACATGTCTCTTCTCTGACCTGAAATCCTTTGTAAACATCTTGAGCAAAGACCGCCGCATTCAGCCATGACTCTTTGTTGCGTCTGTATCCTCCAAGTGTGGGCGGGAAGCAGCCGAGCTGTTCCAAGTCCCAAGCAAGTCTGTGTGCTACAATTTTCTCCAGTAGCTTGCCAACAGTATTCTGCATCGTAATGATTCTGTAGCCGCTTATCTTGGAGTGGTCTTTGTTCGGTTTTGGCAGCGGCAGCAGGTAGCTGTGTAGCCATTCTTCTTTGACCTGACCCCTCTGGATACTGGTGTTGAATTCTCTGGCCAGTTCTTCCATGTCATCATCTGATATCACCATTAGGTCACCATATCGGATGCCGTCTGGGCCTGGGGCGGTGTTAGGTGATTTCTTGAGCATCGCACGCAATATGTCAACTGTGATCGTCCATTCTTCGTCTGTCCCGACCCCCTCGCACAACTGAGAGAGTGTTGTTGTGGTCCTCTGTCTGGCGGGCTCGTCTTTCTGGTCAGTCTGTTCTATGTAGCGTGCAAGAAGGGCCTTACCTTTATCCGCATCCGACTTTTTCCATGCGAGGTCTGTGCCTTGAAAGTCTGGAATACCCCTACGTTGTGCAGCACCGTTCATGCTCTTGTGGAGGCGCCAGAATGTCGTAAGAGATTGCTCGGAGCACACCTTCCTGCAGAACTCGTCCCATTTGTCGGCCTTGGCCTGTTTGGCGCAGGATTTGAATAAAGTCGTCGTCCTAACGACCTCAGTCTTCAGGTTCGCCAATTCAACCTGTGGCATGTTAGCCTTTCTGGCCTTTTGCCAGTCTTTGACAGCCTGCCTCTTCCCCAGCCACACCTTCTCGACCTCTCCATTCCACCATGGTGGCTGCAGCCATCTTTCTTGTCTCCTGCGGGAGGAAGTTAGTTTCCTTCTTCTGATCTTGCTTATGGCGTCTTGACCAGTGGTGTCGTACGGGAAGGCATTGGTCTTGTTTCTTTGACTCATGGCCCCGTCTTTCTTGATCAGGATGACACAAGGGTAGTGGTCACTATCGTGGTATCCCAGTGTGCCCCACCGGCACCTTGGTGCGATGGTGGGCGACACCAGAGCCAAGTCAATGATGCTGTCAGAGTCGCCTGGTCGAGTGGCCATTCTAGTGACCTTCCCATCATTCAGACAGATTAGGGCAGCAGATGCCAGGGCGTCCTCCAAATCTTCTCCCTGTCTATTGGTGATGCAATTCCCCCATTGACTGCCTCTGGCATTGAAGTCCCCGCAGTAGATGATATGCCTTTCATCCATATCGAACAAATTCTGCCATTGTCGCACGTCGACCTTCCCATTTCGCGCATAGACGTTAACGATTACAAGCTGCACTGGTGTCATTATTCTTAATGCCTGCACTTGCAGGGCATCGCTGTTCCAGGCGGACATATCGATCTCAGACACTAGTATGTTGTCGCGGACCAGAATGGCCTGTCCGAGGTGCCGCCTGTTAAGGAAACCCTGAAATCCCGCCACATTGACTGTTCCGTCGGTGAGGTGTGTTTCTTGCAAGACTACAATATCGTTTCCGTAGAGTAGTTTTTCAAGAATGGGTCGGCGTTGACTAAATGATGCACAGTTCCAGTACAGTACTCGAACATTTCCGATACCCAATCTGTCACATTTTAAGCGCCTTCTGCGCGCGCCCGCCCTCTTACCACGTTGTGTCCTAGCTGGTCGTCTGGCCGTCATGTTAGGCTTAACTATCGCCACCGGGCGCCGATGATACGCCGAAAGAAGTCCGGACGCGCGTGCACGAACTCCGTTGCACGGTCCGAACTCCATTCCACCACGAAAAAAACACTTAATCCATACACATTTCGGAAAAAACACGTTCCATTTTACGGGACGAAGAAATGTCCCGCCATCTTGCTCAAGGGTGCTTGGAGTTGGTATTTCCAGGCGGTCATCGTGGGTATATAGTGCGTGGAGCCAGTATTTCCAAGTGGTCATCGTGGGCATACAGTGCTTGGAGTTTGTATTTCCAGGCGGTCATCGTGGGCATACAGTGCTTGGAGTTGGTATTTCCAGGCGGTGATTGTGGGCATACAGTGCTTGGAGCCAGTATTTCCAAGCGGTCATCGTGGGTATACAGTGCTTGGAGTCAGTATTTCGAATCAGACGTCTTGGGTAGTCAGTTCTTGGAGTAAATAATTCCAATCATTTATCGTGGTATACTGTACTTTGATTTGATATTCCCAAGCATTCGTTGTTAGTATCCAATATTTGCGACTGGCAGCTTTACCAAACGTATTTGTTTATTTGTTTTCTTTTCTTCGACTGTTATTCCCTTTTTCCCACGAATAACACTAGTATGGCTGGGGAGGGTGGGGGAACACAACAACTTTCCAATCTCTTTTGCCAAACAAAGTTCACGTCTTTTAATTCTTTGTGTCTTAGCAGTTATTTTAATCTACCCGGCAGCAGTTATTAAGTCCTTCTGGCCTAGACAGTTATTGCTGTATCTCATGTCTTCGGCAGCACTAATCTTAACCTCTTTTACTCAAATAGTTAGACTGTAAAGTGACAACCACATGCTAAAGAAAGTGTACTTCAGACAAGTCAGTAAGGTCGCCAGCCGATGGACATATGGCGCTGTGCTTGTTGAAGAGATAGTCACAGATTCATAAGAATGACAGCAGTGGCTGCCCAATGATGCATGGTGGTGCTTGCGTCGGTTGGAATGTGTACTGACTGTGACGTGTCCGGCCTAAATGTGAACACAATACGGGTGTTTTCTGCCAAGTGTGTCGCATTCTGTTGGGGCATATCCAGACATCTTTGATTTACTTGTTTTTTATTTTTTTTTTTAAAGTTTAGTCGACGGATTAACATCACGGCACACGGGTGTAACCCATAAGTGCTAAGTTCTACTACTAACTCAAGCCTGAGTCCGGAGAATCCCAGCTCAGTGCACGAGCTCTGTAGCACCGGCGCGGATCCTGAAATACTTTGGGTAGATTTTTAACTAAAAATTTTGCCCAGGCAGTGCCGTTAAGCTACTTTTTTTTTCGATTCCAACTGCCAAGTGATTTTTTACGTGTGCAACAATATACACGGGCGTCCGATCTCACTACCCAGAGACCAGGGGAAATTTGTTACTGGAAGTCCACGTGAAAAAATCCCGGCCCTCACCGGGGCTTGAATCAGGGACCTCCAGCACTGGAGGCGGACACCATAACTCGAGACCACTTAGCCCCGGTAGTTATTGTGTACTAACTTGTGTAACTACGGTAGCTATTGAGAGGTCATTTGATTTACTAGTTGTTATGAGGCGGGAGAATCCTGCTGCGTGAAGCAATATTCCATTGAAGCTGTCTCCTGATGTCGGCCTTATTGTAATTTTTCTGAAAATGCACTTATTGTTGTTGTAGTGGATAGTGACAATGTGTTTAAATGTAACAGAGGGCAGGCCATTAATGAGATAAAGTTATAATTATGTCAGTGTGGGTATATGTAACATAGGGCCGGGATATAATGAGATAAAGTTATAACCACAATATTGTGAGTACATGTAACAGAGGGCCGGGACATAATGAGATAAAGTTATGACTGCGTCAGTGTGCGTACATGTAACATAGAGCCGGGACATAATAATATAAAGTTATAACTATGCCATTGTCAGTACATGTAACAGAGGGCCGAGACATAATGAGATAAAGTTATGACTGCGTCAGTGTGCGTACATGTAACAGAGGGCTGGGACATAATGATATCAAGTTATAACTATGCCATTGTCAGTACACGTAACAGAGGGCCGAGACATAATGAGATAAAGTTATGACTGCGTCAGTGTGGGTAAATGTAAAATATGATTGGGACAGAATGAGTTATAGTAATAACTGGGCCAATCAGGTATAATGGTATAATGTAATAGATATCTGAAATATAAGAGTTAATAAGGAATTCCGAGTGTCACGTGATACACCAGGGCCTCGTGTGCCAAGGAGTGTCTGAAAATAGGTTACGTACTTGTACTCTTCTCTGTCATGTGATTAATGTCTGCGTACTACCATTTTGTGTTGCCTCTGTTCTAATGTGTATATGTAAAGGTTGATTTACTTCTTGGTATGTGAATTGTGGGCCAGTGCGTGACTGTTTCGTGTGTGGTCGCATCCTTACTGACTAAACATCTTGTAGAAATAAGACTTCTTATGCTCCATTCCTCTTTTGAGGAGAGTGCTGTTACAGCAAGCAATGCATCTAGATCAGTGTGTCTGACTTGGGCAGGCTTTTATGTCAGGTTGGCTTTTTATAGACTGTCTGACTTGGGCAGGCTTTTATGTCAGGTTTGGGTTTCTATAGACTGACTTGGGCAGGCTTTTATGTCAGGTTTGGGTTTCTATAGACTGTCTGACTTGGGCAGACTTTTATGTCAGATTTGGGTTTCTATAGACTGTCTGACTTGGGTAGGCTTTTATGTCAGGTTTGGCTTTCTATAGACAGGTTCCATCCAGGGTAATGGGTTCTGTCTACTGTGGGTGGGGTTTTAATTTTCCTAATGTTCTTCATTCTGTTAATGTTTCATAGGTTCTTCATGCTGTAATTGTGCCATATGTTCTACGTTCTGTCTATGTGCCATAGGTTCTATGTTCTGTCTATGTGTGCCATGCTTACTTCAATTACTTGCTTTAAAGTCCCGACTAATTTCCCGAACTCTAGTTGCATATTTATACCTGCCAAAGTCACCCACACTTTACCCGCAGATTTATACCCGTCAAAGTTACCCACAGATTTATACCTGTCACAGTCACCCACACTCTGCCCACAGATTTATACTTGTCAAAGTCACCCACACTCTACCCGCAGATTTATACCCGTCAAAGTCACCCTCACTCCACCCGCAGATTTATACTTGTCAAAGTTACCCACACTCTACCCACAGATTTATACATGTCAAAGTCACCCACACTCTATCTGCAGATTTATACATGTTAAAATCACCCACACTCTACCCGCAGATTTATATCTCTCAAAGTTACCCACACTCTACCCGCAGATTTATATCTCTCAAAGTTACCCACACTCTACCCGTAGATTTATACCTGTCAAAGTTACCCACACTCTACCCGCAGATTTATACTTGTCAAAGTTACCCACACTCTACCCGCAGATTTATACCTGTCAAAGTTACCCACACTCTACCCGCAGATTTATACCTGTCAAAGTTACCCACACTCTACCCGCAGATTTATATCTCTCAAAGTTACCCACACTCTACCCGCAGATTTATACCTGTAAAGTTACCCACACTCTACCCGCAGATTTATACCTGTCAAATTTACCCACACTGTACCCGCAGATTTATACCTGTCAAAGTTATCCACACTCTACCCGCATATTTATACCTGTAAAGTTACCCACACTCTACCCGCAGATTTATACCTGTCAAAGTTACCCACACTCTACCCGCAGATTTATACCTGTCAAAGTTACCCACACTCTACCCGCAGATTTATATCTCTCAAAGTTACCCACACTCTACCCGCAGATTTATACCTGTCAAAGTTACCCACACTCTACCCGCATATTTATATCTCTCAAAGTTACCCACACTCTACCCGCAGATTTATACCTGTCAAAGTTACCCACACTCTACCCGCAGATTTATATCTCTCAAAGTTACCCACACTCTACCCGCAGATTTATATCTCTCAAAGTTACCCACACTCTACCCGCAGATTTATACCTGTCAAAGTTACCCACACTCTACCCGCAGATTTATACCTGTCAAAGTTATCCACACTCTACCCGCAGATTTATACCTGTCAAAGTTACCCACACTCTACCCGCAGATTTATATCTCTCAAAGTTACCCACACTCTACCCCGCAGATTTATACCTGTCAAAGTTATCCACACTCTACCCGCAGATTTATACCTGTCAGGGGTGTTCAGCTGCTGTCAGGGTGTTCACGGCTCAAGAAGAATGCTTGTGCCTTCAGACAGACAGATCGAGAAAGATAACTAACACGATTGTCAGACAAAGTCACAGGGTTTAAAGGAGTGTAAACACAAAATCAACAGAGGTTTAGGGCGTGGTTTGAGGCCGTCCAGACGGATCAGTGGTTGGGTTTCAGTTAAAACAAGCAGAAAAACAATTGTTTTAGACAAATTGCGAAGGTTGGGAAATATTATTTCAGAGAAACCAAGGGAGATAAGAGGAAACTCAAGAAGATATACAAGAAATGATGTTACTGTTGTCACTCTCTCACTTTGTGTCTCTCACTCTCACACATACTCTCTCTCTCTCTCTCTCTCTCTCTCTCTCTCTCTCTCTCTCTCACTCTCACACACATACACGCACTTACGCACGAACACAGAGAGAGAGAGAGAGAGAGAGAGAGAGAGAGAGTGGCGTGCAGAGGTTCTTTGATGCCCGGGGCCAACCCCTTGATTGGATGCCCCTAAATTGTTCTTTACCTCATTCATTCCTCCTCCCCTCCGACTGCATTGTGCTGCCTCCTCTCCCTAACTGGATGCCCCCCTCCCGACTTGATGCCCGGGGCCGTCGCACTCCCGCACCCCCCTCTGCACGCCACTGCACACACACACTGTCTCTCACACACTCTATTTCACACACACACTCTCTCTCTGTCTCTTTCTCACACACACACTTTCACAATCAATCAATCAGTCAATCAATCAATTAATCAACCAATCAATCAACCAATAAATGTGTTGGAGAAAAGTTTTACACAAAGTACTTTACAGTAAAAGATTTATGTTCAAGAGACTAACAATTATAAACCAGCCCTGATGGGTTTGAGCAAATATTTCCCCTTATTGAGACCCAGAGGGGGGAAACCACAAGACAACCATATCTGAAGTCATATACAGCTAACAGCAGTAGTTGTGGGACTTGTTGCACATTTGTGGCCTGGGAAACAGTGCGGGCGAATATGAGCCGTGTAATTGCGATCATTACTGCCAGGATTCCGTGCCCAATGATTGCTGTGCTTTTCCCCGGCCTCCTGGCATGTACTCCTATATGATGCCTGCCCACCTTCTGGTTGGTATTTGTGAAATGTTGCAGCGATTATAGATACTGGCAAGATAATATTGGACATAAATAATTGTTGCTGGGGTATGTGTGTGTGTGCGCGCGCGAGCGAGCGAGAGAGAGAGAGAGAGAGAGAGAGAGAGAGAGAGAGAGAGAGAGAGAGAGAGAGAGAGAGAGAGAGAGAGAGAGAGGCCCTATTTTCAAGGGGCGTGCAGGCACCTCTAACATTCTGGCCTTATCTCTCTCTGTTTCATACATTATTTCATTGTTGCTGATTTGAAGGCTCTGCGTTGTATGTGTATGTGTGTGTGTGAAGGATAGAAAGAGAGAAAGGACGAACAAATGAACTTTATCCTTCTGATATTAAGCCCTTCTTATCTTTCTCTTTTCTCTTTCATACATACATTATTTCATCCATACAGAGAGAGAGAGAGAGAGAGAGAGAGAGAGAGAGAGAGAGAGAGAGAGAGAGAGAGAGAGAGAACACGCTCTATTTTCAAAGGGCGTGCTGGCACCTCTAACATTCTGGCCTTATCTCTCTCTGTTTCATACATTATTTCATTGTTGCTGTTTTGAAGGTTCTGCGTTGTATATGTATCACCATCACAGGACAGACAAAGAAAAGCTATAATGTCTGTTACATCACCATCCCAGGATAGACAAAGGAAGGCTATGATGTCTGTTACATCACAATCCCAAGATAGACAATGAGAGGCTTCCTGGTGTGGGAAGGATAGAAAGAGAGAAAGGACGAACGAATGAACTTTATTTTCAAAGGGTTAAGAATTGGGAACCCAGGCCCTTCTGATATTAAGCCATTCTTATCTCTCTCTTTCATACATACATTATTTCATCCATACACACACACACACACACACACACACACAGAGAGAGAGAGAGAGAGAGAGAGAGAGAGAGAGAGAGAGCCAGCCAATCGTACGCAATATTGTGTAGTCCAAAGATGGTTCGTCCATGTTACGTTTCACTAGTCTGGATTCGTCATATACTGACTGGGTGTGTAACCTATGCTGCAGTAAATGCAATAGAGTGGTCAGCGTGGCCGAGAGGCGTAACACACACACTTAAACTTCACGTTTGCTGACGATGGGGTGGTGGGTTCATTCCACACACAGTTGAACTTACACGTTGACATCTCGTTCAGAAAGCGATGACAAACGACTGAATGTACATTTGCCCAGAAAATCAAACTAGGGTTGATTGCAACACCCTGCAAAGGACATGCACCTTGTAACAGAGCACCATCTCTGTTAATAGCTTAGGAGGGGATGATGTGCAAAGACTAGGCACGGTTGAGCATCCTATGAAAACGTAACTAAGGACGCTCAAGCCGTGACGCGGGGGGTTAGGAAAGTTAGTTACTGGCTGAACCTCGAATTGACAACATCTTTTGTATGCTGCTTTATTATTTTATGATGTCTTCCGTCAAATAAAACATGTAGAAATTATAACCAGGACTTCGTTTACATCTACCATATAACTGTCTCTGTACTGTTACAACCCTCGTCTATTCTGGGGGTGTTTTGTAATATATGTCTTCCTTCGACTATTCTGGTGTGTTTTGTAAAATATATTATAGTTTTCCCTGGTCTATTCTGGTATTTGTTTTGTGTGTGTAACATATACATAATGTAACAGACATCATCGCCTTCCTTCCTCAGTCCTGGGATGGTGATGTAACAGACATCATAGTCTTCCCTCGTCTGTCCTGGGATGATGATGTAACAAACATCATAGCCTTCCCTCGTCTGTCCTGGGATGGTGATGTAACGAACATCATAGCCTTCCCTCGTCTGTCCTGGCATGGTGATGTAACAGACATCTTAGCCTTCCGTTTTCTGTCCTGGGATGGTGATGTAACATACATCATAGCCTCTCATTGTCTATCTTGGGATTGTGATGTAACAGACATCATAGCCTTCCTTGTCTATCCTGGGATGGTGATGTAACAGACATAGCTTTCCTTTGTCTGTCCTGGGATGGTGATGTAACAGACATCGTAGTCTTCCCTCGTCACTCCTGGGATGGTGATGTAACAGACATTATAGTCTTCCCTCCCCTGTCCTGGAATGGTGATGTAACAGACACCATAGCCTTCCTTTGTCTGTGCTGTGATAGTGATGTAACAGACATTATAGCCTTCCCTCGTCTGTCCTGGGATGGTGATGTAACAGACATTATAATCTTCCCTTGTCTGTCCTCAGATGGTGATCTAACAGACATTATAGTCTTCCCTCGTCACTCCTGGGATGGTGATGTAACAGACATTATAGTCTTCCCTCCCCTGTCCTGGAATGGTGATGTAACAGACACCATAGCCTTCCTTTGTTTGTGCTTTGATAGTGATGTAACAGACATTATAGCCTTCCTTTGTCTGTGCTGTGATAGTGATGTAACAGACATTATAGCCTTCCCTCGTCTGTCCTGGATGGTGATGTAACAGACATTATAGCCTTTCCTCGTCTGTCCTGGGATGGTGATGTAACAGACATCATAATCTTCCCTTGTCTGTCCTGGGATGGTGATCTAACAGACATTATAGTCTTCCCTCGTCTGTCCTGGGATGGTGATGTAACAGACATCGTAGTCTTCCCTCGTCACTCCTGGGATGGTGATGTAACAGACATTATAGTCTTCCCTCCCCTGTCCTGGAATGGTGATGTAACAGACACCATAGCCTTCCTTTGTCTGTGCTGTGATAGTGATGTAACAGACATTATAGCCTTCCCTCGTCTGTCCTGGATGGTGATGTAACAGACATTATAGCCTTTCCTCGTCTGTCCTGGGATGGTGATGTAACAGACATCACAATCTTCCCTTGTCTGTCCTGGGATGGTGATCTAACAGACATTATAGTCTTCCCTCGTCTGTCCTGGGATGGTGATGTAACAGATATCATATCCTTCCCTCGTCTGTCCTGGGATGGTGATGTAACCGACACCATAGCCTTCCGTTGTTTATCCTGGGATGGTGATTTAACAGACATCATAGCCTTCCCTCCGCTGTCCTGGTATGATTGTGTAACTAGTAAATAAATCGATTGTTCTGTGCAAAATTAAAACGCCATTCCGGTGACGAATATGCATTTACGGGCATGTAAATTTTTCGCAATTTATGGCGCAAGTCAAACTACAGACCGTGTCAATGAAGGCAACCGATGTGCCGACGTTTATAGTGCGCACCCAGCAGAGACAATGAATACAGGACCCATCAATAAGTAACCACCTGTCGCGTTTAGATGAATACATGTATGCCCGTGGATGTAAACTAACGGATGGCAAGTGGAAGTAAGTAGATGCCAGAATACACAAAGAGCTGTTGGTTACGGCACGAGTTGCTGCCACTTGTAGAAGCGTGAGGCTTTCGGGAACCTGTTTGATGGATCTGTCCACGCCGTGCGGGTGTGCGTGAACATGATATAGCGTCTTGTTTTTCCGCTCGTTCGCTTTGAACCCAAGCTTAGTTCATACACACTACTTCTAGTAGCACTGGATTGAATGTTGCATGCAGGTTCACTTTCCTTAGTACCAGTGTCCTTCGCCATCAGACAAACACACTCCGACTTTTCATTCATTCATTCATTCATTCATTCATTCATTCATTCATTCATTCATTCATTCATTCATTCATTCATTCATTCATTCATTCATTCATTCATTCATTCATTCATTCATTCAGTAGCTTGTCCTTTGCAGAACCTGGCTTCCATAACAACCTTCCGGAAAACCTCTCGATCATAAGCAAGATGTCCCGCGTCCGATACACCCATCTGGAGATTATCCGCTACATCCTGCACCTTCTTCTCTTTGGCCTTGCTCTTCCTCTCTTCCCAGGCAATAACCCATCCATTATTGTTCTCTTTAAACTTCCTGTACGTTTCAAGTGACCAAAATATTTCAATTTTCTTTGTTGTATCGTCTTTAATAGCTAACCTTCTTCAATATTCAGCTCTTGAAGTATGAATGCATTTGTTCTGTTCTTTATCCAAGATATTCTTAGAACTCGTCTATAAAATTTATATTCATAGGCATTTATGTGCTGTTCAGCTTGTTTAGTAAGTGACCAGGTCTCACAGGTGTACGTTGCCATTGGAAAGATGCATGCTCTTAAAAATCTAATTTTTGTAGTTCTATCTGTCCTACTCCACAATTTATTCAGTTGTTTTAGTCTTTGAAGAGCATTATATATTCGTCTTTTAATTGCTTTCATTGTGTTACCGTTGTTGGTAATCAATGACCCAAGATATTCGAAATTTTCCACCACCTCCAATTTTTCCTCGTTAACATATCACAAAATGATTTGCATATCTTTTACAGGGCATCGCTGTCAACATCAGCATCTTTCAGCTGATTGTTGATTTCTTGGCAAGATTACGCTCAGTAGTTTGCCATTGCTTTCTGAGCGACCGGCTCCATACTCTCATAAGTCACTGGCGCGACTCGAACCGCTTCCAATTCCCGTGCGCTCACGTCAACCACGAGAATATTCGGAGTTACGGAGAAAACTGCTAACCCCTCGGTCATGGAGGCCGGCAACATATCACAGGTACTTGTAATTTACGTCCCCAAGTCAAGGACGAGAAGCCAACATTTCAGTCCAACTGTCCAGTGTAGGGGTTGAAACCCTTACCTCGGCATCAGCACACCGGATGTTTAAGAACTTATCCATTCTTGTCCATTGGGCCATGCTGGATCAACCTCATAGCTAGGATCCACACGCCAAGATGATCATCATTACTCTGTGCATAACTGCTCCCCGTAACAGTCATTCCAAAATGTTTCTCTACTATTCACCAGACGTCGAGCCTCTGTTTCTGTCATGTAGAAATTTTCTATCCCATCTTGAATCCTCTCCTTTGTGGTCTTGCTCTTCTCTGCTTCTCTATACCATTCCCTCCCCCAATATTCGTCTTTTAAAGACATTAATAACTTTTAATATGCCTTAAATATTTAATTGTTCTCAGTTGTATTATTGTATAATAACCCATCTTCTTTAATATTGAGTTCTTCTTGTATAGATGATCTGTTTGGATAAGAGCGCTCACACTCACAGTTTCGGTGTGCTGATGCCAAGGTAGCGGGTTCAATCCCTACACCGGTCAGTTGGACGAAAATGTTGACTTCTCGTCCTTGACTTGGGGATGTAAATTACAAGTACCTCTGAAGTCGATTATCTGATGTCGGGAGACATTAGTAATAGGGAACGTTAAGCTATACGCAAACATCAGACCAGTGCATGAGGAGTAACAGCCAGTGTATGGAATAAGCTTGAGTTCAAAGCGAGCGGGAAAAAACCTCACACACGCACGCACGCACTCACGCACACACACTTTTTGTGTTTCTCGTCTAATTAATTTTTAATAATCTTCGGTAACATTCATATGTAAAGCTGCATATGTGCTTTTCAGATTGATTTGTTAAATGTCCTAGTTTCACACCCCTTGTGTTGCCACAGGAAATATGCAATAAACTATAGGGCGAATGAAGAAGATGATGTAGAAGATGATGTTTTTAAAACGCAAATTATAAACATGTATAACGCGGACATCATATCTATAATGGACCACTGAGTGAACTAAAAAAGTTACATTCATACAAGAGATAATAACATTGCAGTTATAGACAAACTCCATGGACCAGTGAGTGAATAAAAAAAAAGACAGTTAAATTGATACAAGAGTTTAGTTTAGTCGATGGATCAACATCACGGCACACGGGTGTAACCCATAAGTGCTCCGTTCTCCTCCTAACTCAAACCTGAGTCTGGAGACACTCAGCTCAGTGCACGAACTCCATAACACCGGCGAGGATCCTGAAATACTTTGGGTAGATTTTTAACTCGAAATTTTGCCCGGGTAGCGCCGTTAGGCTACTCTTTTTCGATTTCAAGATACAAGAGGCACCACTACAGTTATAGACACATTTCAAGCGAACGAAAGAAGAATAAGTAGAAGTCCGCTGGTCAAATGACCCAATGATAGTTGAGATGAGCTGAGCTAAGAACCGACATCACTGCATTCAGGACATTCCCATACGCGCTCCTTCATCTCGTTCAACAGCCAGCGAAGGGTCACACTACTAATCGTTCCTGCCACTATCTAATTGAATGTTCTCCTGATATTCCCTCTCATTTTCGAGATTCTACCAGAACCCCTGCCAATCCCCCCGCAATCTCATCCTTTGCACATACGGATTCTCAATCTGTTCCTCCACCCCCACCTGGTCCCACGATCTTCTCCACCTGGTCCCACAGGCGCACGACCACCTCTCCCTTGCCCATAGGTAAAAGAGGTACATTCTCTGCCAGCCTATCAGCCTGTTCATTCCCCCCGCACTCCCGCATGGCCAGGGCAAAAAAATTCGTACAATTCTTACAATCTGTGACCTCTGAAGCGAGGTGACCCAATGGCAGTATCATTATTATAAAGAAGATCTTATCACGGCCGTACAGATCAGCCTATCGATGGCTGGCCATTTCTGCCGCCTCCTGCACTCTCATGCCCCAGATGTCTGCAATGTCCCGTGTCCATCTTCGTGCTGGTACACCCGTGCCTTGTCTTCCAGGAACCTTGCCTTCTGTCACTGTTCTCACCAAGCCACTGTGATGTTTCATATATCCACAGTATTTCAGCTTCCGAAACATGAAACAGTTTATGAGCCCCGTATCTTCGATGTTCACGTCTTGTAGAGTTTCAGTGTTTGTCTTCTTGTTGATCTACGATAGTCTAAGAATGTTTCTGTAACACGTGAGCTCAAGAGCCACAATTTTCTTTGTTAGTGATTGTTAAATTGTCAGTGACTCACATCCATATGATAGTAGTAGAGTTGGATTTTCAGCAGAGAAATGTCATTTACCATAATCAAACTGGCATGTAAATCAATCAGTCAGTCAATCAATTAATCAACCAATCAATACATTAATCAACCAATCAAACATGTGCCGTCTACACAGTGACAATGGGTCTCAAACGCTGTCTGCCTCTCGTCTTGATTGTACATTTTGACAGTCTGCTGTTCGTCCATCTCTTCATGTTATCTTGCCACTTGAATTGTTGTCTACCTCTTGCTTGCTTGCGTTTTTTTTTTTTTTTTTTACCTTACCCTCTATTATTATTTTTATCAAAGTGTTATGTTTTTTAGCGCAGCCGAAATATTTAACTTGCCTTTAAAAAAAAATCTTTAATCAACTCTCTTTTCATTCTCAGTTTTTCTAGAACCTCTGTATTTGATTGTTTTTGTTTCCACGAAATACAACATATTCTTCTGTATATCCACATCTCCAGGACCTCTATTCCACTTTATAATCACTTGTTCATTGTCCAGGCTTCCACGCCATACAGCTGTGTTGATTGCTTATAACATTTGACAATTCTCATTTTTTTTTTCAACGCGTTTTTAATCTCTCTAGATGTTAATACTGATTTCATGTTAATCTCTCTAGAAGTTAATACTGATTTCATGTTTTTGAAAACATTTTTGGTCATTCCTATTCTCTTTTTGATTTCTGTTTCACTTCTGTCATCACCTGTTATTACATATCCAAGATAGAAGAAACGTGTTACTTGTTCCAGTATCTCCCCGTTTACTGTGATGTTATTTGATGGCCTCTCCTTTCCTCTGCTAATATCACAGTTTTCGTTTTGGGGATCTGTGCCACATTCTGCACTATGCATGTTGTTCCACCAGGCTTTCTGCTAGTGACACTGAATCATGTTTATGATTCTTCTAATAATGTTAAAGGGGGTTGCAAACGCAATTATCAACCCCATACACCGCGTTCGAAACACAGCTGCAGACGGTTTGGAAGCACGCCGCTTTGCACTGGTTTTCATACAGTGGTATTAGTGCCGGTCGTTAAGGAATCAACGGCAAACTATTGAACATAAACTTTCTGAGAAATCACAGACAGCCAAAAAATGCTGGGATCGACTGCGACGTCATGTAAAGTACATACAATTAACTTTATTTTTCATCGATTCCGACAGTTACCTAAATTGTTGAAAATGCTTTCTGTGCATAATTTAAAGAGGCTTGAAGAAAACTCGCACCCCTGCCGTGCTCCTCTTTTTATCTCAGTGGGCGATGAGTAATTATTTCCGTATCTAATTGCCGCCACTTGTTCCCAGTAAAGGTTGCTAATAAGTCTGATGTTCTGTCCGTCGACTCCCGTATCTTGAGGGCATGTAATTAATCGTTCAGGATGTACTCTGTCAAAAGCTGTCTTGTAGTGACCGGTAAATATACCGACGAGTACTTCAAACAGTGGGAAGTATGCCAGGAAAGAGTAAATGCAGATGCATAAACATTATTTAGACACGTACTGCTCTCGAAACCACTACCATTACTATCCCATAACTGTTTTTAATGTAATAACTCATTCTGAAAGATAACATTTTCCCAAACGGTGTATCAGCGGGACACGAGTAATAGCTGCAAATTGGCTTCCCCAGATTGCTGCATATCTAGTAGCAATTCCCTCAATTTGGCACAATTTTCTACCATTATCTGACAAAGTCACGGTGTTTAGTCGCAATTTGCCACACTTGAAATAATTGCCAGTTTAGCATGGCAAAAGGTACCCGACTTTTCATGTGTCCACGGCGAAACTAGTTCGGGAAATGCCACGGTCCCTGCGCGGTGACATTTTCAAAACCGAAATTGGCAAAATGCCACAAATATGGCGAAGAAAATGTCGGAGCTTCATTTTAGTGGTCCCTGTGGGAAATAAATAAATGCGAATGATGGTGGCCCGCAGTTTGCGCTGTGTTTGATGGAACGCGTGAGTCATGTTCTGTTTCACGGGTGTCCAGTAGGGCAGCCGACGAGCGGTGCCTGGCTTATAGGAATATGTTAGCTGTCCATTAATTCACTCAGAACAATCAATTATATCAAAGTGTAGTGATTAATAGATTTCCTACAAAACACTTAGTTATATTATGAAGAGTTGCGATGTTATATTGGACTGTACAAAAGGTTTGGAGATTCACTCAATCTTATAATATTCACATTTCAGTTCCATGTTTGGACAAAGACCAAATCTCCAGATGTTAGGACAGGCAGAATTAGATTTGCTATGGCAGAAGTCTTTGTTGTGTTTTTTTTTTTTTTGGTCGTTTTTTTTTCCAAACATGGAACTGAAATGTGAATATTTCAAGATTGAGTGATTTTCCCAACCATTTGTACATCCATGTCAATTGAAACGAGAAAAAGAGTGTTGAGGTGCTACATAGAGCCTGTACTTTTGTATGGATGTAAAACTTGGGCAATGAGCTGTCAAGCTGAAAAACATCTGATGGCTGTAGAAATGTGGTTTCTGAGGAGAATGCAAAGAATTCCATGGACAGGCAGAAAACAAATGACCAAGTACAACAGAAGACAAATGAAAATCGTAAATTGATTAGAGAAATTAGACGTAGACAGTCAAAATTTTTTGGACATGTTATGAGAAGAAATGAATTGGAGAATTTGGTGACAACTGGCAAGATCGAAGAGAACAGACCAAGGGGAAGACCGAGAAGTAAATACCTGGATGGCTTGGCCACATGGCATGTCGAGACAAGAACACTGAGCTGATCCACGACTATGGTGAAATGGCGAGCCATGACTGCCCACGTTTTCCGGCATGGCACATGATGGATGATGGATGGATGGCAGAAGGGACATTTCGAGAAAAAGAAAGACTCATCATCATCATCATCATCTTCCACTTCTGCCGTCAAGCGTCGTGGGGAGGAATAATTTGCGTTCCAGTGCCCGGTGGACGGCACTGGATAGTGTCATTCCGTGAGGTTGTACAATGTCTCTGATGTCGTCAGTCCATTTTCTTCTTGGACGTCCTCGTGGTCTCGTCGCAGATGATCTTTGATGTAAGGCCAGTGATGGTAGTTGTTGATGTTGCATTCTAATGACATGGCCAAACCACTTGATCTTCTGTCTGTCAATAAATGTGGCACAAGGTGTTGATCCCACAGTCTGTCTGATAGTAGCATTTCTTACTCGGTCTCGGATTGTTAAGTTGGCAGCTCTCCTCAGGCATCTCATTTCGCAGGTGTTGATTTTGCGAAGGTGTAATTTGGATAAAGTCCAGGTTTGAGATTGGTAGCATAGGGTTGGTGTGAATATGCTGTTTATTATCTGTCGTTTTGCGGACATGGGTATGTTTGGATGTTTCAGTAAGGGTGATAGTTGATATGTAAGTCTTTTTCACAAAGAAAGACTAATCAAAGAATATACAATATGATCTCCGGCGTGACAGATTAAGAGCAGAATATTTCAAGTCAAAGTTGCATTTCAAGAAATGAAACGTATCTATTGTATACAACAATTCATGGTCATTGAATGTCAAAAAAAGAGTACTAAAGTAGTACATAGAACCTGCTTTGCTGTATTGCAGTGAATCGTGGAACGCGAATGAACAGATTATACAGAGCATAGCAGGAGTGGAGTTGTGAAGTTTGCGAATACTTCGAACTGCTAGTGTTTTAAAATTATTTGTATTGGCGTTCGCTCGCTTTGAGTTCAAGCGTAGTTCATATATGTGTTACTACTTCTAGTGCACTGGATTAATTTTTGCGTGTGATTTGCGTTCCCTATTACCAGTGTCCCTGACCATGAGGCGAACCCAGCCCGACTTCAGAGGTACTTGTAATTTACTCCCCCAAGTCAAGGGCGAGAAGTTAACATTTTAGCCCAATGACCGGTGTAGGGAGTTGAACCAGTTACCTCGGCATCAGTACACGGAAGTTTAAGAGCAGGCTCCCGTATCCATTCGGCCATGCTGATCCCCAGAACTACCAGAGCTACTAACGATTTCCTGGAAGAGGTGTATGAAGTATAGTCAGAAGAGAAGCATTGGGAAAACAACATGAGGACTGAAAGATCAGTGGGAGAAGAGTCAGACCGAATTATATGATGCTGACAACATGAGGACTGAAAGATCAGTGGGAGAAGAGTCAGACCGAGATATATGATGCTGGATGGACTGAACTGACGTCATGGAAGAGCACGGGCAGCAGAGTTGATCCAGAATACAAAGGGCAGAAATCTGTGGAGTGACATGGACGGCTAGCATGTTGGCAGGGCACATGATGATGATGATGATGATGATAACGATCTACGGGGAAAAAACATTCCTCCTTATGTATATCTGACTAATCACATTAGTTGGTAATAAAAAGACAACGGTTAAACGTGACGAAACGCACATACAGACATTCCAGATGTGGTATGACTAAAGAGTGAGTAGAACCAACAAAGTTGAATAATGTATTAATAAACAACTTGTGGAAAAAATACAGGACAAAGAGTACGTCTTAACATGATCAAGACATGACGAAACAACAAAGAGTACTTCATTCATTCGGTGTGTAGAACTTCTCCCCAATAGCAGTCTCTCGAAATGTCTCTCTATCATAAGCCATATGTCCTACATTTGTTGCTGTCACGTGTAGTCTCTCTATCATGAGCCATATGTCCTACATTTGTTGCTGTCACGTGTAGATGTCTCTCTATCATGAGCCATATGTCCTACATGTGTTGCTGTCACGTGTAGTCTCTCTATCATGAGCCATATGTCATACATGTGTTGCTGTCACGTGTAGATGTCCTTCTATCATGAGCCATATGTCCTACATTTGTTGCTGTCACGCGTAGATGTCTCTCTATCATGAGCCATATGTCCTACATTTGTTGCTGTCACGTGTAGTCTCTCTATCATGAGCCATATGTTATACATGTGTTGCTGTCATGTGTAGTCTCTCTATCATGAGCCATATGTCCTACATTTGTTGCTGTCACGCGTAGATGTCCTTCTATCATGCGCCATATGTCCTAAATTTGTTGTTGTCATGTGTAGATGTCTCTCTATCATGAGCCATATGTCATACATGTGTTGCTGTCACGTGTAGATGTCAATCTATCATGAGCCATATGTCCTACCTTTATTGCTGTCACGTGTAGATGTCTCTCTATCATGAGCCATATGTCCTAAATTTGTTGTTGTCATGTGTAAATGTCTCTCTATCATGAGCCACATGTCATACATTTGTTGCTGTCACGTGTAGTCTCTATATCATGAGCCATATGTTATACATGTGTTTCTGTCATGTGTAGATAGATGTCTCTCTATCATGAGCCATATGTCATACATGTGTTGCTGTCACGTGTAGATGTCCTTCTATCATGAGCCATATGTCCTACATTTGTTGCTGTCACGTGTAGTCTCTCTATCATGAGCCATATGTCATACATGTTGTCAACGTCCTAGATACCTAGGGGAATGAAACTTGGGTTCATACAGGCAACAAACTCCGTTCTGATACTATCTGACATGATTTATTTACAGTAAGCTGGCGAAGAATGGTTTTCGAAGCCAGCTCCGTGGCGAACATGATCATAGGAGTTCACAATAAAGCCATCATACATAATTATTACAACAAACTCTATCGTCTATCTATTTAGCGAGTAACACTCCTAAATACACTTGTATTCAATCTATCAAGTCCCCCTTAAGTTAAGCCCTGTTGCTTGTTCGATGTCCAGTCGGCGTCTGCCCTCTAACGTGTCTCGGACACGGGCTGTAACTCTCCTCGAGCTTCTCGTGGACCAGGTCCTAGCACGCAGTCAGCGTGTCCACGGAGCTGTAGGCGAACTGACCTATGTTTCTCGAAGGCTCTAGAATCTAGATTGTTTGAGCATTCGAGTGTGTCTCCCTTGTATTGGAGTTATGTCCCTTCTCGAGTTCCCTTCTATCTTTATGTTCCTACCGACTCCATGTGAGACTCTGACACATGTGTTGCTGTCACGTGTAGATGTCCTTCTATCATGAGCCGTATGTCCTACATTTGTTGCTGTCACGCATAGATGTCTCTCTATCATGAGCCATATGTCCTACATTTGTTGCTGTCACGTGTACATGTCCTTCTATCATGAGCCATATGTCCTACATTTGTTGCTGTCATGTGTAAATGTCTCTCTATCATGAGCCATATGTCCTACATTTGTTGCTGTCAAGTGTAGATGTCTCTCTATCATGAGCCATATGTCCTACATTTGTTGTTGTCACATGTAGATGTCCTTCTATCATGAGCCATATGTCCTACATTTGTTGCTGTCACGTGTAGTCTCTCTATCATGAGCCATATGTCCTACATTTGTTGCTGTCACGTGTAGCCTCTCTATCATGAGCCATATGTCCTACATTTGTTGCTGTCACGTGTAGTCTCTCTATCATGAGCCATATGTCATACATTTGTTGCTGTCACGTGTAGATGTCTCTCTATCATGAGCCATATGTCATACATGTGTTGCTATCATGTGTAGATGTCTCTCTATCATGAGCCATATGTCATACATGTGTTGCTGTCACGTGTAGATGTCCTTCTATCATAAGCCATATGTCCTACATTTGTTGCTGTCACGCGTAGATGTCTCTCTATCATGAGCCATATGTCCTACATTTGTTGCTGTCACGTGTAGACGTCCATCTATCATGAGCCATATGTCATAAATGTGTTGCTGTCACGTGTAGATGTCCTTCTGTCATGAGCCATATGTCCTACATTTGTTGCTGTCACGTGTAGATGTCTATCTATCATGAGCCATATGTCATACATTTGTTGCTGTCACGTGTAGATGTCTCACTATTATGAGCCATATGTCATACATGTGTTGCTGTCATGTGTAGATGTCTCTCTATCATGAGCCATATGTCCTACATTTGTTGCTGTCACGTGTAGATGTCCATCTATCATGAGCCATATGTCCTACATATGTTGCTGTCACGTGTAGATGCCTCTCTATCATGAGCCTTATGTCCTACATTTGTTGCTGTCACTTGTAGATGTCTCTCTATCATGAGCCATATGTCCTACAGTTGTTGCTGTCATGTGTAGATGTCTCTCTATCATGAGCCATATGTCATACATGTGTTGCTGTCATGTGTAGATGTCTCTCTATCATGAGCCATATGTCATACATGTGTTGCTGTCATGTGTAGTCTCTCTGTCACGAGCCATATGTCATACATGTATTGCTGTCACGTGTAGATGTCTCTCTACCATGAGCCATATGTCATACATGTGTTGCTGTCATGTGTAGATGTCTCTCTATCATGAGCCATATGTCCTACATTTGTTGCTGTCATGTGTAGATGTCTCTATCATGAGCCATATGTCATACATGTGTTGCTGTCATGTGTAGATGTCTCTCATGCTGTCATGTGTTGATGTCTCTCTTTCATGAGCCATATGTCATACATGTGTTGCTGTCACGTGTAGATGTCCATCTATCATGAGCCATATGTCCTACATTTGTTGCTGTCACGTGTAGTCTCTCTATCATGAGCCATATGTCCTACATTTGTTGCTGTCACGTGTAGCCTCTCTATCATGAGCCATATGTCCTACATTTGTTGCTGTCACGTGTAGTCTCTCTATCATGAACCATATGTCATACATTTGTTGCTGTCATGTGTTCATGAGCCATATGTCATACATCTGTTGCTGTCATGTGTAGATGTCTCTCTATCATGAGCCATATGTCCTACATTTGTTGCTGTCACGTGTAGTCTCTCTATCATGAGCCATATGTCCTACATTTGTTGCTGTCACGTGTAGATGTCTCTCTATCATGAGCCATATGTCATACATGTGTTGCTGTCATGTGTAGATGTCTCTCTATCATGAGCCATATGTCCTACATATGTTGCTGTCACGTGTAGATGCCTCTCTATCATGAGCCTTATGTCATACATTTGTTGCTGTCACGTGTAGATGTCTCTCTATCATGAGCCATATGTCCTACAGTTGTTGCTGTCATGTGTAGATGTCTCTCTATCATGAGCCATATGTCCTACATTTGTTGCTATCACATGTAGTCTCTCTATCATGAGCCATATGTCCTACATTTGTTGCTGTCACGTGTAGCCTCTCTATCATGAGCCATATGTCCTACATTTGTTGCTGTCACGTGTAGTCTCTCTATCATGAACCATATGTCATACATTTGTTGCTGTCATGTGTAGATGTCTCTCTATCATGAGCCATATGTCATACATCTGTTGCTGTCATGTGTAGATGTCTCTCTATCATGAGCCATATGTCCTACATTTGTTGCTGTCACGTGTAGCCTCTCTATCATGAGCCAAATGTCCTACATTTGTTGCTGTCACGTGTAGTCTCTCTATCATGAACCATATGTCATACATTTGTTGCTGTCACGTGTAGATGTCCTTCTATCATGAGCCGTATGTCCTACATTTGTTGCTGTCACGCATAGATGTCTCTCTATCATGAGCCATATGTCCTACATTTGTTGCTGTCACGTGTACATGTCCTTCTATCATGAGCCATATGTCCTACATTTGTTGCTGTCATGTGTAAATGTCTCTCTATCATGAGCCATATGTCCTACATTTGTTGCTGTCAAGTGTAGATGTCTCTCTATCATGAGCCATATGTCCTACATTTGTTGTTGTCACATGTAGATGTCCTTCTATCATGAGCCATATGTCCTACATTTGTTGCTGTCACGTGTAGTCTCTCTATCATGAGCCATATGTCCTACATTTGTTGCTGTCACGTGTAGCCTCTCTATCATGAGCCATATGTCCTACATTTGTTGCTGTCACGTGTAGTCTCTCTATCATGAGCCATATGTCATACATTTGTTGCTGTCACGTGTAGATGTCTCTCTATCATGAGCCATATGTCATACATGTGTTGCTATCATGTGTAGATGTCTCTCTATCATGAGCCATATGTCATACATGTGTTGCTGTCACGTGTAGATGTCCTTCTATCATGAGCCATATGTCCTACATTTGTTGCTGTCACGCGTAGATGTCTCTCTATCATGAGCCATATGTCCTACATTTGTTGCTGTCACGTGTAGACGTCCATCTATCATGAGCCATATGTCATAAATGTGTTGCTGTCACGTGTAGATGTCCTTCTGTCATGAGCCATATGTCCTACATTTGTTGCTGTCACGTGTAGATGTCTATCTATCATGAGCCATATGTCATACATTTGTTGCTGTCACGTGTAGATGTCTCACTATTATGAGCCATATGTCATACATGTGTTGCTGTCATGTGTAGATGTCTCTCTATCATGAGCCATATGTCCTACATTTGTTGCTGTCACGTGTAGATGTCCATCTATCATGAGCCATATGTCCTACATATGTTGCTGTCACGTGTAGATGCCTCTCTATCATGAGCCTTATGTCCTACATTTGTTGCTGTCACTTGTAGATGTCTCTCTATCATGAGCCATATGTCCTACAGTTGTTGCTGTCATGTGTAGATGTCTCTCTATCATGAGCCATATGTCATACATGTGTTGCTGTCATGTGTAGATGTCTCTCTATCATGAGCCATATGTCATACATGTGTTGCTGTCATGTGTAGTCTCTCTGTCACGAGCCATATGTCATACATGTATTGCTGTCACGTGTAGATGTCTCTCTACCATGAGCCATATGTCATACATGTGTTGCTGTCATGTGTAGATGTCTCTCTATCATGAGCCATATGTCCTACATTTGTTGCTGTCATGTGTAGATGTCTCTATCATGAGCCATATGTCATACATGTGTTGCTGTCATGTGTAGATGTCTCTCATGCTGTCATGTGTTGATGTCTCTCTTTCATGAGCCATATGTCATACATGTGTTGCTGTCACGTGTAGATGTCCATCTATCATGAGCCATATGTCCTACATTTGTTGCTGTCACGTGTAGTCTCTCTATCATGAGCCATATGTCCTACATTTGTTGCTGTCACGTGTAGCCTCTCTATCATGAGCCATATGTCCTACATTTGTTGCTGTCACGTGTAGTCTCTCTATCATGAACCATATGTCATACATTTGTTGCTGTCATGTGTTCATGAGCCATATGTCATACATCTGTTGCTGTCATGTGTAGATGTCTCTCTATCATGAGCCATATGTCCTACATTTGTTGCTGTCACGTGTAGTCTCTCTATCATGAGCCATATGTCCTACATTTGTTGCTGTCACGTGTAGATGTCTCTCTATCATGAGCCATATGTCATACATGTGTTGCTGTCATGTGTAGATGTCTCTCTATCATGAGCCATATGTCCTACATATGTTGCTGTCACGTGTAGATGCCTCTCTATCATGAGCCTTATGTCATACATTTGTTGCTGTCACGTGTAGATGTCTCTCTATCATGAGCCATATGTCCTACAGTTGTTGCTGTCATGTGTAGATGTCTCTCTATCATGAGCCATATGTCCTACATTTGTTGCTATCACATGTAGTCTCTCTATCATGAGCCATATGTCCTACATTTGTTGCTGTCACGTGTAGCCTCTCTATCATGAGCCATATGTCCTACATTTGTTGCTGTCACGTGTAGTCTCTCTATCATGAACCATATGTCATACATTTGTTGCTGTCATGTGTAGATGTCTCTCTATCATGAGCCATATGTCATACATCTGTTGCTGTCATGTGTAGATGTCTCTCTATCATGAGCCATATGTCCTACATTTGTTGCTGTCACGTGTAGCCTCTCTATCATGAGCCAAATGTCCTACATTTGTTGCTGTCACGTGTAGTCTCTCTATCATGAGCCATATGTCATACATTTGTTGCTGTCACGTGTAGTCTCTCTATTATGAGCCATATGTCATACATGTGTTGCTGTCACGTGTAGATGTCTCTCTATCATGAGCCATATGTCATACATGTGTTGCTGTCATGTGTAGATGTCTCTCTATCATGAGCCATATGTCCTACATTTGTTGCTGTCATGCGTAGATGTCTCTCTATCATGAGCCATATGTCCTACATTTGTTGCTGTCACGTGTAGACGTCCATCTATCATGAGCCACATGTCATACATGTGTTGCTGTCACGTGTAGATGTCCTTCTGTCATGAGCCATATGTCCTACATTTGTTGCTGTCACGTGTAGATGTCTATCTATCATGAGCCATATGTCATACATGTGTTGCTGTCATGTGTAGTCTCTCTATCACGAGCCATATGTCATACATTTGTTGCTGTCACGTGTAGATGTCTCACTATTATGAGCCATATGTCATACATGTGTTGCTGTCATGTGTAGATGTCTCTCTATCATGAGCCATATGTCCTACATTTGTTGCTGTCACGTGTAGATGTCCATCTATCATGAGCCATATGTCCTACATATGTTGCTGTCACGTGTAGATGCCTCTCTATCATGAGCCTTATGTCCTACATTTGTTGCTGTCACGTGTAGATGTCTCTCTATCATGAGCCATATGTCCTACAGTTGTTGCTGTCATGTGTAGATGTCTCTCTATCATGAGCCATATGTCATACATGTGTTGCTGTCATGTGTAGATGTCTCTCTATCATGAGCCATATGTCATACATGTGTTGCTGTCATGTGTAGTCTCTCTGTCATGAGCCATATGTCATACATGTATTGCTGTCACGTGTAGATGTCCATCTATCATGAGCCATATGTCCTACCTTTATTGCTGTCACGTGTAGATGTCCCTCTATCATGAGCCATATGTCCTGCATTTGTTGCTGTCATGTGTAGATGTCTCTCTATCTTGAGCCATTTGTCCTACATTTGTTATTGTCACGTGTAGATGTTTCTCTATCATGAGCCATATGCCCTACATTTGTTACTGTTATGTGTAGATGTCTCTCTATCATGAGCCGTATGTCCAACATTTGTTGCTGTCACGTGTAGATGTCTCTCTATCATGAGCCATATGCCCTACATTTGTTGCTGTCACGTGTAGTCTCTCTATCATGAGCCATATGTCCTACATTTGTTGCTGTCACGTGTAGCCTCTCTAGCATGAGCCATATGTCCTACATTTGTTGCTGTCACGTGTAGTCTCTCTATCATGAACCATATGTCATACATTTGTTGCTGTCATGTGTAGATGTCTCTCTATCATGAGCCATATGTCATACATGTGTTGCTGTCATGTGTAGATGTCTCTCTATAATGAGCCATATGTCCTACATTTGTTGCTGTCACGTGTAGCCTCTCTATCATGAGCCATATGTCCTACATTTGTTGCTGTCACGTGTAGTCTCTCTATCATGAGCCATATGTCATACATTTGTTGCTGTCATGTGTAGATGTCTCTCTATCATGAGCCATATGTCATACATGTGTTGCTGTCATGTGTAGATGTCTCTCTATCATGAGCCATATGTCATACATTTGTTGCTGTCACGTGTAGATGTCTCACTATTATGAGCCATATGTCATACATGTGTTGCTGTCATGTGTAGATGTCTCTCTATCATGAGCCATATGTCCTACATTTGTTGCTGTCACGTGTAGATGTCCATCTATCATGAGCCATATGTCCTACATATGTTGCTGTCACCTGTAGATGCCTCTCTATCATGAGCCTTATGTCCTACATTTGTTGCTGTCACGTGTAGATGTCTCTCTATCATGAGCCATATGTCCTACAGTTGTTGCTGTCATGTGTAGATGTCTCTCTATCATGAGCCATATGTCATACATGTGTTGCTGTCATGTGTAGATGTCTCTCTATCATGAGCCATATGTCATACATGTGTTGCTGTCATGTGTAGTCTCTCTGTCATGAGCCATATGTCATACATGTATTGCTGTCACGTGTAGATGTCTCTCTACCATGAGCCATATGTCATACATGTGTTGCTGTCATGTGTAGATGTCTCTCTATCATGAGCCATATGTCCTACATTTGTTGCTGTCATGTGTAGATGTCTCCCTATCATGAGGCATATGTCATACATGTGTTGCTGTCATGTGTAGATGTCTCTCATGCTGTCATGTGTAGATGTCTCTCTATCATGAGCCATATGTCATACATGTGTTGCTGTCATGTGTAGATGTCTCTCTATAATGAGCCATATGTCCTACATTTGTTGCTGTCACGTGTAGCCTCTCTATCATGAGCCATATGTCCTACATTTGTTGCTGTCACGTGTAGTCTCTCTATCATGAGCCATATGTCATACATTTGTTGCTGTCATGTGTAGATGTCTCTCTATCATGAGCCATATGTCATACATGTGTTGCTGTCATGTGTAGATGTCTCTCTATCATGAGCCATATGTCATACATGTGTTGCTGTCACGTGTAGATGTCCTTCTATCATGAGCCATATGTCCTACATTTGTTGCTGTCACGCGTAGATGTCTCTCTATCATGAGCCATATGTCCTACATTTGTTGCTGTCACGTGTAGACGTCCATCTATCATGAGCCATATGTCCTAAATTTGTTGCTGTCACGTGTATACGTCTCTCTATCATGAGCCATATGTCATACATGTGTTGCTGTCATGTGTAGTCTCTCTATCATGAGCCATATGTCATACATTTGTTGCTGTCACGTGTAGATGTCTCACTATCATGAGCCATATGTCATACACGTGTTGCTGTCATGTGTAGATGTCTCTCTATCATGAGCCATATGTCCTACATTTGTTGCTGTCACGTGTAGATGTCCATCTATCATGAGCCATATGTCCTACATTTGTTGCTGTCACGTGTAGATGCCTCTCTATCATGAGCCTTATGTCCTACATTTGTTGCTGTCACGTGTAGATGTCTGTCTATCATGAGCCATATGTCCTACAGTTGTTGCTGTCATGTGTAGATGTCTCTCTATCATGAGCCATATGTCATACATGTGTTGCTTTCATGTGTAGATGTCTCTCTATCATGAGCCATATGTCATACATGTGTTGCTGTCATGTGTAGTCTCTCTGTCATGAGCCATATGTCATACATGTATTGCTGTCACGTTTAGATGTCTCTCTACCATGAGCCATATGTCATACATGTGTTGCTGTCATGTGTAGATGTCTCTCTATCATGAGCCATATGTCCTACATTTGTTGCTGTCATGTGTAGATGTCTCTCTATCATGAGCCATATGTCATACATGTGTTGCTGTCATGTGTAGATGTCTCTCATGCTGTCATGTGTTGATGTCTCTCTTTCATGAGCCATATGTCATACACGTGTTGCTGTCACGTGTAGATGTTCATCTATCATGAGCCATACGTCCTACCTTTATTGCTGTCACGTGTAGATGTCTCTCTATCTTGAGCCATTTGTCCTACATTTGTTATTGTCACGTGTAGATGTCTCTCTATCATGAGCCATATGCCCTACATTTGTTACTGTTATGTGTAGATGTCTCTCTATCATGAGCCGTATGTCCAACATTTGTTGCTGTCACGTGTAGATGTCTCTCTATCACGAGCCTTATGTCCTACATTTGTTGCTATCACGTGTAGATGTCTCTCTATCATGAGCCATATGCCCTACATTTGTTGCCGTCACGTGTAAATGTCTCTCTATCATGAGTCATATCCTATATCCGTTGCTGTCACGTATAGATGTCTCTCTATCATGAGAATTATGTCCTACATTTGTTGCTGTCATGTGTAGATGTCTCACTGTCTTGAGCCATTTGTCCTAAATTTGTTGTCATGTGTAAATGTCTCTCTGTCATGAGTCATATATCCTACATTTGTTGCTGTCATGTGTAGATAGATGTCTCTCTATCATGAGCCATATGTCCTGCATTTGTTGCTGTCACGTGTAGATGTCTCTCTATCATGAGCCATATGCCTTACATTTGTTGCTGTCACGTGTAGATGTCTCTCTATCATGAGCCATATGTCCTACATTTGGTGCTGTCACGTGTAGATGTCTCTGTATCATGAGCCATATGTCCTACATTTGTTGCTGTCACGTGTAGATGTCTCTCTATCATGAGCCATATGTCCTACACTTGTTACTGTCACGTGTAGATGTCTCTCTATCATGAGCAATATGTCCTACATTTGTTGCCGTCACGTGTAGATGTCTCTCTATCATGAGCCATATGTCTTACATTTGTTGTTGTCGTGTGTAGATGTCTCTCTATCGCGAGCCATATGTCCTACATTTGTTGTTGTCATGTGTAAATGTCTCTCTGTCATGAGCCATATATCCTACATTTGTTGCTGTCACGTGTAGATGTCCCTCTATCACGAGCCATATGCCCTACATTTGTTGCTGTCATGTGTAGATAGATGTCTCTCTATCACGAGCCATATGTCCTACATTTGTTGCTGTCACGTGTAGATGTCTCTCTATCACGAGCCATATGTCCTACATTTGTTGCTATCACGTGTAGATGTCTCTCTATCACGAGCCTTATGTCCTACATTTGTTGCTATCACGTGTAGATGTCTCTCTATCACGAGCCTTATGTCCTACATTTGTTGCTGTCACGTGTAGATATCTCTCTATCACGAGCCATATGTCCTACATTTGTTGCTGTCACGTGTAGATGTCTCTCTATCAGGAGCCTTATGTCCTACATTTGTTGCTATCACGTGTAGATGTCTCTCTATCACGAGCCTTATGTCCTACATTTGTTGCTGTCACGTGTAGATGTCTCTCTATCACTAGCCTTATGTCCTACATTTGTTGCTATCACGTGTAGATGTCTCTCTATCACGAGCCTTATGTCCTACATTTGTTGCTGTCACGTGTAGATGTCTCTCTATCACGAGCCTTATGTCCTACATTTGTTGCTGTCACGTGTAGATGTCTCTCTATCATGAGCCATATGTCCTACATTTGTTGCTGTCACGTGTAGATGTCTCTCTATCATGAGCCATATGTCCAACATTTGTTGCTGCTGTCACGTGTAGATGTCTCTGTATCATAAAAGACAATACTCTTATAAAAAACATAAAAGACAACACGCTTATAAAAACCATAAAAGACAACACTCTTATAAAAAACCATAAAAGACAACACTCTTATAACAACCATAAAAGACAACACTCTTATAAAAACCATAAAAGACAACACTCTTATAAAAACCATAAAAGACAACACTCTTATAAAAACCATAAAAGACAACACTCTTATAAAAACCATAAAAGACAACACTCTTATAAAAACCATAAAAGACAACACTCTTATAAAAACCATAAAAAACAACACTCTTGTAACAACCATAAAAGACAAAACTCTTATACAAACCATAAAAGATAACACCCTTATAAAAACCATAAAAGACAACACTCTTATACAAACCATAAAAAATAACACCCTTATAAAAACCATACTGGAGGGTAATGTTGAAGGCAAGCGAGCAAGAGGTAGACAACGATACAAGTGGGAAAATTACATCAAGAGATGGACAAACAACTGCGTGCCAAAATGTACAATCCAGGCGAGAGGCAGACAGTGTTGAAGATCCATTGCAACCGCCTTTCATTGTGGAGACGGCACCTGATTGATTCAGCCTTCAGCCCGCAGGATTCCAAACATAACTTTGTCATCTTCAGTCCTGTACTTGTATTGACCCCGCCTTCAATCAGTTATCCTTAGTTTTAAAGCCAGATCATATGGGTAGGAACGTAACATCTGCACATACACTGATAGCAGATCTGGCCAATAACAGACAAAGGCAGGCATAAGGTGTTGGTTTCTGCTGTGCTCTTTTCTTGCACTGTTGTTGAACCTGCCAGAGACATAATTTCTGGGTTTAACATGGGGGTAGTAATGGGCGTGTAGCGTGTGGAGAAGAATTACAGGAGTGGAAAAAACACAGTAAGAAACGGACAGGAAATAAAATATGAAAGAAAGATAGAAAGAAAACAAAAAAGAAAACAGGAAATAAAAGAAAAAATGAAAAAAAAAAGAGCAAGAAAGAAGAGACAGGCGAGAAAGAAAAGAATAAAGAAAGAATAAGACCCACAGTAACATCGAATAAAGGTACAGTATATCGTACCATGAACTAGAATCCACTGACAGCTGCAGGTGTTACAAACTCACTCGTCAACACCATTAAGGAAAAAAAAAGTGAAATTTATGGGGCATATCAACAGAAAAGAGAGTAATTAGACTTCAGTGTAAAAAATTCCAGGCAGGAGAAGCAAAAAGAGTTGGACAACTTAAACGGCGGGGCAACAAATCGTTGTGTAAGGTGTTTCATTTTAAATTGTCAGATCAGAAGAATTGGGGGGGGGGGGGGGGTTACGATTGTCAGTGTCTGTTTAGACCAAGAAGAAGAAGAAAAGGAAGGGGGGGGGGGAGGCGGAAGAGGGAGAAAAAAAGGAAGACTAAGAATCAGTGTAGCCATAATAAGGAAGGGGGAGGAACAAGAATCAGTGAGTTGCTATACGACTGTTAATTGTGGACACTTTCTGCCGTTCAAGAAAATTCTGGAAGCCACAGAAAGTTGGCTTTGGAGAAGAATGTTGCAAATACAACCATTGCTGAAACAAGAAAATCACTGAAACCTTGTTGCCGCGATAGATGATAGATTGTAAAATGGAGTTATACCTCTCCATAGCATAATGCTTGGGCTGAGTTTAGAGACCATGTGTTGTCCATGCAGTGTGATCCCTCTCTCGACCTGCCTAGTTTACTCCAGAGGAAATGTAACACCAATATGTCTAGAACAAGACAAGCTGCCGGATCAGCAAAGCAATGCTCTAACTGTCCGCTCGTAGGAGCTTCAATCCTAGATCTGTTGCCAACCAAGGTTTAGGGCCTGGTCTGCCCTGCCATGACATTTAGTCCGTAGGTTGCACTTCCTCTCAGTAGGGTAAGGCTTGTACCCTCCCAATTGCTCATTTCCGCCCGAAGCCGTGGGCACAATATGGGGTGTCGGGTTTGGTGAGCGCGGACTAATATTCGGCTCTAACAGAAAACAGATAGTACAATATACTGTCAGTACGGTAGCTCAGTCGTATCTGACTAAGACCTGACTTTAAAACGAGAAAGTAATGAAATGGTAAAAAGTGCACTCTCCACGGAGCATCACAAGGCGAGAAAAACTGGGAAGTAAGATTAATGGATAAAGGAACCCAAAGAGAAGCAAAAGCTGGACAGTCTTCATGGCTTGGGAGGATTAATTTTACCGGAGAGCAGATGTTGCTGAGATGCATGATCGCTCACGTCAGCTGGCAGGGTGCTTGAACAAGTGCCGTATTCACTTCCTTAGTTGTTTGTTTCTAACATGTGACAGACCTGGCAGTGATGATGGCGTATGCTTGTGGCGTGTCTGTCGGGTCGCACGTGAAACTAACAGTTTAGAACCCTTTTACAGATCCTGGGTCATATTGGGTATATGATGTTCGTCCCATATTCTTTTGTACTAATCGGACACTCGATGGGGAACGTGGTCTTAGTTTCACCGGTCGCCTTTACTTCACAGGACAAATTCGGGTACACATAATAGATCAGTGGTTCTCAACCGGTGGGAAATTTCTCCCCCCCCCCTGCTCCCGGGAAAATGTAGGATTTCCGGGGGGGGGGGGGATTAAGATTATTTCAGGATCGCGTTAATACAAGAACCGATTACTTGATATTGTTTTTCCCTCCATATTTTACAGTGCTGTACTTCTCGCCCTTCTTAAATTTGTTTTATAACGTAAGTAGACCAGCAAATCACGTTCTATATAGACGGCTAGACTTGTTATAGTATGTTTTATTAAATTTAGCTTAATTTTTACGTATACTGTGTAGGGGGAGGGGGTGGAATTTATAGGGAGGAAATACGAAAGGGGGGGGGGGGATGACATTCTGAACATATGGTGAAGGGGTGCATGGGCCAAAAAAGGTTGATAACTACTGTTGTAGATTGTGCTGATCAGGGAGCCCATGTCAATGAAATAAGACAAATATAAATTCTGCTGTGATGGGAGTTGGAACACACGACCACCGGTCGACAGGCAAGCGTGCCAGTCACTGCACCACCGCGGCTACCTGGTCGCACCCAGCTCATACTTACTGCATCCAGTGAATGGGTCACCAGTACACGAGGAGTAGACTGTAAGCTGACCAAGAACACGGTCTCTATTGACCAAATGGACGTTGCGACCACAGTTTTCGTTAGCACACACATAACAAACGCACTCTCTCTCTCTCTCTCTCTCTCTCTCTCTCTCTCTCTCTCTCACTCACACACACACACTCACACGCACAGATCCACACTCATAAACACATACCTTCACTCGCACACACACTCATAAACACACACGTACACTCAGTCACACACACACACACACGCACACATAAACGCACTCTCACACACACAGGCTCAAACTCTCTAGCGAACGTTTCGACCAGTCTTTATCAACATCAAAGACTACTTGGCTAGAAAACTGAAATATCACAGATAACTAATCCGCATATTTCAACAAGTACCACAAGCAAAGCATTGAGTTCTTTGGCTGGATTAGTTAGTTGTGAATGTGAGATTTCAGTTGTCTAGTTAAGTATTCTTGATTTGTTATTTTGTTCGCTGATAAAGACTTTTATCGAAAAGTTCACATCTCTCGCTCTCTGTCTCACTCCCTCTCTATGTCTCTTTCACCCATTCTCTGTATGTCTCTCTCTCTCCCCCCAACTCCCTCTCTATCTGACTCTCTCGCTGTCTGTCTGTCTGTCTCAGTCACCCTGTCTGTCTCTATCGTTCTATGTCTGTGTCACCATATCTGTCTCTGTATCCCTTCCCCCTCTCCCCTTTCGTCTATCTCCCTAGTTACAGTTTGTTTTAGAGTGGCCGGTAAGTGGCAGTGGCTCAGGAAATGGGGTTGAGCCCCATTTTGGCATTTGATGCTCACGCCCCAATCCTGGTGGGGAAATCGTTGCAAAGTGAGCAGGCGCAGTCCGACTGACGCTAGTCAGCAGCAGTCAGCACTCACATTGTGCTAAGTAATGGAGCGGCTTGGCGACGTGCAGCCAGAAACAAATAGCTCACTGGGGTAAGGAAAATACGAAGCTCTGGGGAAGTTGCAGGTGGCGATTCACGATTGGCTCCGGACCTGCTGTTACGGCACACGGAATGTGGTGGGACTTTGATTCTTGCAAGCTCATGTGTAGACATTGCCATTGCCACATACGTTTACGGTTGTTTTCGGGAACGACGAAGCAAAGTTAATTCTCGTAGATCTGAGACTACAGCGAGATTTTTGGTTGACTGGCAGTTTAATAGTGAATATATATATATTTTAATCATTTGGCTTGTAGTTTAATAGTAACTATATCATATCAAACATAGATCTTATCATTTGATTTACAGTTTAATAGTGAAATATACCAAATACAGATCTTATCATCATTTGGTTTACGGTTTAATAATCAAATACATCAATCGTAATTTAATCATGTGGTTTGTAGTTTAACCGATTCAGTGCCAAACAAAAACCAGAAAAAAAAGGAAAAAAACCAATTGGACCACACGTGATGCACAATCAAATGAACAAGTTTTATAATGCAAATTTCCGTTCGCTGAGCATTGAAACTGTGGAAAATACAAAGAAATATAACAAATAATGCGATGACTCTAGGATGGCGATATATCATCCTTCTGTCCATTTGGGCCGTCACATTTCGCGATATACTATCCTTCGGCAATGAATCAGTTAATTGTGAATATATCAAATACAAATCTTATTATCATTTGGTTTACAGTTTTATAGTGAGTATATCAAATACACATCTTATTATAATTTGGTTTATGGTTTAATAGTGAATATATCGATTTCAGATTTCATCATCTTTACTAGGCAAATATAAAGTTACACGCATAGCCTTTACACGACGTTGCAATCAACCTCAGCATTTATTAGCTGCTTGTGATTTACTAGGGAATATTAGTTCAGTAGTTTGCCATAACTTTCTGGACGGTCGACGCCTCATACCATCGAAATCAGGGCAACGCGGTCTGCTTCCGAATCTCCAGCAGCAAATTTCGAACCCTCTGCTTGGCACGACCGGGCATTTTGAAACTGCGCTTCTCACCATCCTCTAACCACCGCTCCGGGTAAAAGTAAATACAGCAAATAGCGTTTATTTTCCACTTCCGGGCGTTGCATGCCGGGAATTTCCGCTAGGTGTAGTTTCTGGACCCACACGGCACTCGATGATTGTGATGTGGTTAGATTGCGGCGGCGGCTTTAATTCATCGGAACGTGTTTCCGCAGGTAGAGGTAGAGGTAGACCCAGGCTAGAATATGTACCGAGAAATGTTTAAGGTGGGCGGTGTGATACTGCCCACATCGCCCACTGAGTGCGGATTAGTCTGTAATTAAATAAGGTTATAGCGCCGAAAGACACAGATTATGGTCGTCACTAGGAAGGACGAAATACCACAATGTAATATACAAGTAAATGGGAATATTCTTCAACAAGTGAGCAGGTACAATTATCTCGGAACAGTAATAACATCTGATGGGAGATGCCTTGAAGAGATTAGAACAAGAATCGCCATGGCAAAAGTAGCCTTTAGCAAGATGAAAAACATATTGACCAATAAAAAGATGTCAATTGAAACGAGAAAAAGAGTGTTGAGATGCTACATTGAACCTGTACTTTTGTATGGATGTGAAGCGAGGACAATGAGCAGTCAGGCTGAAAAACATCAGATGGCTGTAGAGATGTGGTTTCTGAGGAAAATGAAAAGAATACCATGGACAGCCAGAAAGACCAATGAACAAGTCCTTCAAGAAACAAATGAAGATCGTAAATTGATTAGAGAAATTAGACGTAGACAGTCAAAATTTTTTGGGCATGTTATGAGAAGAAATGGATTGGAGAATTTGGTGACAACTGGTAAGATCGAGGGGAACAGACCAAGGGGAAGACCTAGAAGCAAGTACATGGATGGCTTGGCCTTGTGGCATGGTCGAGACAGAAACACAGAGCTGATCCACGACTCTGGTGATCGAGTGAGATGGCAGAACATGACCGCCCACGCTTACCGGCATGGCACATGATGGATGGATAGCGCCGAATGTGCAATGCACGGAAGGTCAGTAAAAGGGTCCCTTACTTACGTATGTTACGATGTGGCTGGGCCTCGGACCGCTTGTGGTGAATAAAAACCCCAACACGAAGGGGATTTGAACCCAGGACCGCCGACCTGGCAGGCAAGTGCACTAGCCACCACGTTACCGCAGCTCCAACATGCTCTTATAGCCGAATATATGTAAACCAGTGGTTGTGCATGGGGGTTAACCGTATACAACACTACGTTAACAGTGGTTGTGCAGAGGGGCTAACCTTATACAACACTATGTTAACAGTATTGAGATTAGAGCGTGGTTGACAGAACAGCTACACGCGAAGGTTCATTCTTCATGCTTATGCTGCTATTTCCTCTTCTTTTGCTGCCGCTGCTTCCTCCTCCCTTTCTTTTCTTTTCTGCAAACTTCTTCTTCTTCTTCTTCTTCTTCTTCTTCTTCTTCTTCTTCTTCTTCTTCTTCTTCTTCTTCTTCTTCTTCTTCTTCTTCTTCTTCTTCTTCTTCTTCTTCTTCATCATCATCACAATCATCATCATCTACCTCATCTACTTTATATAATAGTAAATAACCAGCCTCAAATGGGTACCAGGAAATGTCTTGGGAAGTAAGGCAGTCGGCATGCCCCTGAACATATCGTCCACCATGGGTATATCAAAATTTGAGTCTAGCACCAAAAGCCGCATTATTTTCTAAGGCGTATAAAAGGGCCTTTTACTTTATTTAGCCAGGTCTGTAGCGAAGGGGTTGGGGACGCATTTCACAGTCCCTCATTCCGTGTTCAAAACACAGCTGCAGGCGATTTGGCAGCAAGACCGTCTTGCTTTTGTGTCGCATGCAAAGGTATGAGTACTGGTCATTCAGAAAGCAGTGACAAACTACTGAACGTAAACTTGTCAAGAAATCACGAACAGCCAAAAATGTTGGGGTTGACTGCGACGTCCTGTAAAAGATATGCAACTAACTTTACTTAAATATGTCCAAAACGCCTCATGGTGTGTACAAGAGCTTTTCTCGTTATTACTTCACCCAGAAACATTCTATTTGCAAAACATGTGAAGGGCAGGCGGACTAGGTGGTTTCAGAGCAGTCAATTTGTTAGTGTTGGATGCCTGTGTCCTGCAGTTACAGTGTTTGCGCTCAGTGAACCCATTAGTGCATCAAGGTAACGCCCCTGTGATAAAAATAAATGACTATGCACTAGATATTGCCCTGGGCAGTATCGAGACTTTAAACTTAAGGTGAAGCAAACGGCGGCGATGGTAATCGTTGGCACCAATGCCCAGAAATGGACGAGCCGATACGTTGTGTGAAGGCGGCGCTTGTCTGCAATGATGTGGTGGCACTTGTCAAGATCCGACCAACACCGCTGTGAGTTGTGCATGTTTATGATCATTTGTTTCATTCTGTAGAATATTCAAGCCGACACCGAATGTGTTGCCAGGTTTCTGTCTGTCTGTCTGTCTGTCTGTCTGTCTGTCTGTCTGTCTGTCTGTCTGTCTGTCTGTCTGTCTGTCTTTCTTTCTTTCTTTCTTTCATCCTTTTCTGTCTGTCTGTCTGTCTGTCTAGCACTGCGGTTGTTCCAAAAACACTTTACTTTCTTTCTTTCTTGCTTTTATTTCTGTCTTTATTTTAATTTCTGTCACTATTGTTTTTCTTTCTGCCACTTGTGAATTTCTTTCTGTCACTACTCTTGTTTTTAAATTTTATTTAAGTCATTATTCGTTTTCCTTTCTGCTACTATTGCTTTTACCCCTTTTTTTTGTTGATCACTATTGTTTTGTTTTCATTCTGTCGTTATTATTTCATTTATTTTTTTTCAGTATTGGTTTTCCTTTTTGTCTCTATAGCTTTTTCTTTCTGTGGCAGTTGGTTTTCCTGTCTGTCACTATAGAGAGTGACAAAAGAAAGTTTTTCTTTCGGTCACTATTGTTTTTCCTTTTGTTTCCTTGTTGCACCTCCATCTCAACGAGTGCTGACTGGTCTCAAATATAAGCCTAGCATCATATGCCTCATAGGTCTCGTGGTGTGAACATGGGTCCTTCACATTACATTTAATTACACAGTGATTGTTTGAAAAGTTAGTTGCATATCCTTTACAGGACGTCACAGTCAACTCCAGCATGTTTTGACTGTTTGTGATTATTTGGCCCGTTTACTTTCAGTAGTTTTCCATTGTTTTCTGAACGACCGACACCCATACCTTTGTATGCAAACCAGCGCAAGGCGGTCTGCTGCCAAATCACAGTAATCATTTCGCCACAGATCGGGCGAAGCGCAATCCCATCATCCATCATGTGCCATGCCGGTAAGCGTGGGCGGTCATGTTCTGCCATCTCACTCGATCACCAGAGTCGTGGATCAGCTCCGTGTTTCTGTCTCGACCATGCCACAAGGCCAAGCCATCCAGGTACTTGCTTCTAGGTCTTCCCCTTGGTCTGTTCCCCTCGATCTTACCAGTTGTCACCAAATTCTCCAATCCATTTCTTCTCATAACATGCCCAAAAAATTTTGACTGTCTACGTCTAATTTCTCTAATCAATTTACGATCTTCATTTGTTTCTTGAAGGACTTGTTCATTGGTCTTTCTGGCTGTCCATGGTATTCTTTGCATTTTCCTCAGAAACCACATCTCTACAGCCATCAGATGTTTTTCAGCCTGACTGCTCATTGTCCACGCTTCACATTCATACAAAAGTACAGGTTCAATGTAGCATCTCAACACTCTTTTTCTCGTTTCAATTGACATCTTTTTATTGGTCAATATGTTTTTCATCTTGCTAAAGGCTACTTTTGCCATGGCGATTCTTGTTCTAGTCTCTTCAAGGCATCTCCCATCAGATGTTATGACTGTTCCGAGATAATTGTACCTATTCACTTGTTGAAGAATATTCCCATTTACTTGTATATTACATTGTGGTATTTCGTCCTTCCTAGTGACGACCATAATCTGTGTCTTTTTACAATTTAATTCTAACCCTAGTTGTTCACTGTGTGTAACAATCGCATCTACTAAATTTTGCAGGTCCTGTTCATTGTCTGCAATCAAGACTGTATCATCTGCATATCTAATGTTATTGATGCATCGTCCCCCAATGTTGATTCCTTCCATATCTTCAATATTTCTGAAAATACTTTCACTGTACAGGGAAAACAGATCTGGAGACAATACACATCCCTGTCTCACACCCCTTTTAATAGGCTGATATTGGCTTACTTCATTATCAACTCTTTTGGCAGCTTGTTGTTTCCAATATATGTTTTTTACAAATCTAAGATCTTTTCCATCAATTTGTAGATCTTCAAGCATCCTTATCATGTTGACATGTCTCACTTTATCAAAAGCCTTTGTGTAGTCAATAAAGCAAAGGTGTAGATCTTTGTTTACTTCTATAGAACGTTCGATTATGTTTCTCAGTATATACACAGCATTTACTGTACCCTTGCCTTCCACAAACCCACATTGTTCTTCTCCTATTTCAGGTTGTATTATCCTCCTAACTCTTTGCATGATAATTCTTAGCAATGCAAATGCAGTAACATACGTCACCAAAAGGAGAGGATTCTCGAAGTGTGAAGTGTTTGCACGAAATGTGGAGGTTGTTTCTGAAAACACAGAAAGCCCTAGGTGCGCTCAGTATGTGGCTAGTGCAGTAGCTGCGGCACGGTGGTCCTGGATTCGAACCCCCCCCCCCCCCCTCTCTCTCTCTCTCTCTCCACACACACACACACACACACACGCACGCACGCACGCGCGCGCGCGCGAGACGACACTTCTTTGGAGACCACGTGGCTCCCGAGTCGATCCTACCTCACAAAATGGATGGTGAAACAATTTCTGGGATGTTATACGCGGTGAAGCAATGGTTAGCACCATAAACCGTTTCTGGGATGTTAAACGTGGTGAAGCAATGGTTAGCACCATATAGCGACAATGCTTCAAGCCTATACAAGGGTTCATCTCTTGACTATACCCAGTACACATGACTTACCATATACCCAGTACACCTGACTTACCATATACCCAGTACACCTGACTTACCATATACCCAGTACACTTGACTTACTTTCTGCCCAGTACTCTTGACTTACCATATACCCAGTACACTTGACTTACCTTCTGCCCAGAACTCTTGACTTACCATATACCCAGTACACTTGACTTACTTTCTGCCCAGTACTCTTGACTTACCATATACCCAGTACACTTAACTTACTTTCTGCCCAGTACTCTTGACTTACCATATACCCAGTACACTTAACTTACTTTCTGCCCAGTACTCTTGACTTACCATATACCCAGTAGACCTTACCTACCATATACCCAGTACAATCGGCTTACCATATATCCAGTACAATCGACTTACCATATACCCAGTACACTTGACTTACCATATATACCCAGTACACTTGACTTATCATGTACCCAGTACACTTGACTCATTATATACCCAGTACGTCTCAAAGCGGGAGATGGATACTGATTAGGAATATCGGCTCGATATTTACCACATCAGACATGCAGTACCGTTCGGTCATTAACACATGTGCCAATGTAACACGGAAACCGGGTCCTTGATGCTTTTGATGTTCTTTCTTTCGCCTGTTGTCTAAGCCAGGGTGAATGATATCTCTTGTTGATGCGGTCATTGTCATGTTGGCTGCCTTTACTCCCCAGATCATTTTCTGGTACCCACTTTGGGTTGGTTCGGCTTGGAACTCAGGTCAGTTTAAAAAAGAAACCCGCCTCCACGGGGATTCGAGCACACGACCAACGGGGTGAAAGGAAAGCAAGCTAACCACCGCGCAGCCGCGGCTAATGGTATAATTAGCACACGTTGCTACTTCTTGTGGCTTATTTCCGAAACGTTAAACCATTCTACTGAAGAAACAGCCTCCGGTACGGCTTCTCCTGTGACACCGCCTGTGAAAATAAGAATGGTTATATTTTGTCATATCGACCACTTCCAGGTCCCCATTGTTACCACTAGTTCATCGGTCCATTGTTACCACTAGTTCATCGGTCCATTGTTACCACTAGTTCATCGGTCCATTGTACTGTTTTGCACAGTTGTTGAATTAATTATAGAAAAATTGACGAGTCTTCTCATCGTGCCGGCTGAGCTGTTACATTTTGTAGCAGGTGTTTCTATAGTTAGGCTTCTATACAATGGCAATTCATGGTGCACCCGCCGCGTGTTACCTGACACCATACAGGAAACAAAGAATATTAACACTATAACCTATCATGTTTGTCGTTAGGGGCGGCGAAGGAGGTTTGGCCATAGTCTACTTCATTCCTAAAAACTTAAGCTGCAAAATGTTGTCTATTAGTACAATAGTAGTAGTAGGCCTCTTTCAGTCCTGTAGGACCATAGAGTTGTGGCGCTGGGGAGGCACCCGACAGCGCCGCTGGTGACTGTATAATCCAATGCGAGAGTTAGTCTCTGTCACAATTTCCGAATCTGTAAGACGAGGCAGGTCCCACAGTAAGTGACTGCATTTTATGCCTGTGCCGCCTATCAGTTTGTTGGATCTGATTGCGCTCAGAGAACACCAGTCCGTTTCGTACATCTCTTCTCCAGGAATATCTGTCTGCTGCAACTATATCCCACGTGTCTGGATCTATGCCGAGGGTCTTCATATCTTGTTTACAATTATGAATGAAACAATGTATTCCCTTAGTGAAACAGGACTTCCTGCTTAGACTTCTGTAGATATAACGTTCTACACATCCCTGTCATCTGTCCCTGACACATCTCATGTGTATGATAGACATGACTAATGAAGACACTTTTTTGGAGTGTCTAGCTGGTCATGCGTCGAAGTACACTTGTTCCTGCAGCGAGGCGCTGTCGCCATTTGGAGGTGACAGGTTCGAATCCCTGTCGGTAACTATAGCTTTCAAATTTTATGTTGTCTAGTGCGTCCTCTAGTCTTTACTTCTTAACTCTACTTTCTTAACTCTGCATAATGCAGAGAAATATGCCAGGCAAGAAATCGTTCAATCTATTGCTTATGGCTTTTGTGTTTAAATTCTGAACAAGTCTACAAGTCTACTAAAGCCTCGGTATATTTGAATGGCATAAATATACACAGACACTAGCAATCTCTCGATTAGTATTCGCAATGTTTATTGGAAAAAAATAATGGCGGAACTAATAACATCCTTGGGAGCCGCAGTGGCTAACGCGTTTTCCTGCCGTCAGTAGTTCGAATCCCCAACGAAAGAAACAGTCGCTTAAAGGCCGACAGGGTCGACTTCATTGCACCGGGTTTTTATTCCATATGGCTCAGTCTCTTTCCACAACGCGGAAAGCGTCGCACAAAGCACGAACTCCATAGCTCCAGCGACGACTCCTCAAGGGTCTACGAAAAAATACACCCGTGAACCGAAGGACGCGGCCCGGAATCGAACCCACAACCCTCAAAGCCCGAGTCAGACGGCTTGACCACTTCGCCACGGAGACTCCCGAATTCCCCAACGAGGAAGGGTTTATTTTGAAAATGAGCTGACAGGTCGAGCCAGCTTGAAGTTGGTACCAGGAAATGTCATGGGAAGAAAAGGAAGCCGAGCGATATTGAGCACATCACACAATGAGGGTTGTTTGGTCCATACACACATGGGGTTAGCATGATAGACACAGCAAGCCTTAGGGTGTGTAAGAGTGCTGATTTATGTACTCTTTAATAACACCCGAAATGGAGAGAGAGAAGAGAGAGAGAGGGGGAGGGAAGGAGAGAAGAGAGTGGGGGAGGGAAGGAGAGATGGGATAGGGAGGGAGAGAAGAGAAAGTGGGGAGGGAAGAACCAGAAGAGAAAAAGAAGAAAGGGAAGGGGATAGAGAAGACAGAGAGAGGGGGAGGGAAGGAGAGAAGTGAGAGAGGGAAGAGAAGCAGAGAAGAGAAAGAGATAGGGGGAGAGAAGAGAGAGATGGGAGTGAAAGAGAGATAGGGAAGGGAAGGAGAAAAGAGAAATTGGGGAAGAAAGAACGAGAAGAGAAAAAGAAGAACGAATGGGGGTAGAGGCGAGGAGAGAGAGATAGAGAGATAGAGAGATAGAGAGAGTTCTTACCCTACACTAATCGTCAAGACATTAAGTCAATTATAAACACACCTATTCCCAGTTGCCTTATGTGCCAGCCTGTCTGTCTAGCCATCTCACGGGTTAGGCTGTCAGGATAACTTGATCTACGCTCTGTGTAAACATGTAAAATGGCGTCCCGGTAGAACGCGAGAGATACACGCAGATAGAGACACCCAATAGCGTGTTGTGTGTTGCTTGGTGCCTGCCCGTGTTGCACCCAGCAGAAAAGAAGTGTGTGTGTGTGTGTGTGTGTAGGGTAGTGGGTGGTGGAATATAGAGTACAAAATGCAGTCTCTCCCCAGCCACATCTCTGCTGAATATGTACTGTGTTTATTGCACCACGCACGTGCGGTGCACACATTCCTAAGAACAAGCCGTCTGCAGTTGGAGGCAGTAATGCAATGTACCCAGAAAGTTCCCGCTGTTTGCTATTTTGTATAGCTTTGCCTTTCTGTTTGACATCATTAATTGGCATCGTTTTATTTCACTATTAGCCCTGTCTCGTTGTTTTGTTTCATTAGTAATCCTGTCTCAGTTGCTAAACTCCAGCCCGGGCAGTTGTTGAAACTGTGAACTGATTAAGTGTCATGGGATGATTAATCGTCTTAGGCGACGTCATGTATCTGCCATGAGTTTATATATAGTCGAAATGATGTAATTGCAATATAATACAACATGTTTGCTACCATATAACAACTTTTAAGCCATAACTGTGACACACTCCAACTTCCCATTTTCCGTCCATCCTGTTTGTTTGGCAGAGAATCTGTTAACACGCCGCTTGACGTGACTCCAAAATCATCCCATAAGTAACAAATAATGTTGCCTGTTTTTTGCAGGCCGCTGTAATCAAACCCCAACCTTATGTTGATTTACTAGACCATTTTACGTTCTGTAGTTTGCCATTAGTAGTGGAAAATTTCGAATATCTTGGGCCATTAATTACCAACAATGAAGAAAATTAAAAGACGAATATCTGTTGCTCTTCAGAAACTAAAACAACTGAATAAATTGTGGCGTTGGACAGATAGACGTACAAAATTAGATTTTTAAGAGCATGCATCTTTCACATTGCAACAAACGCCTCTGAGACATGGACACCTACTAAAAAATCTGAACATCGCATAAATGCCTTTGAATATAATTGTTATAGACGGGTTCTAAGAATATCTTGGATACCGAAAAGAACTAATGCATCCATACTTCAAGAGCTGAATATTGAAGAAGGTTGGCTACTAAAGACGATAAAACAAAGAAACTTGAAATATTTTGGTCACTTGAAACGTCATGAAAGTTTGGAGAGAATAATAATGGAGGGGCATATGCCCGGGAAGAGAGGAAAAGGAAGGCCAAAGAGAAGCTGGGTGCAGGATGTGGCGGACGATCTCCAGATTAGTGTATTGGACGCGGGGCATCTTGCTTATGACCGAGAAGTTTACCAGACGGTTGTCATGGGAGCGATGTTCTGTAAAGGACATGCTGAATGAATGAATGAGTTTGCCATTGCTGTCTGAACGAGAGGTCACTGTTTAAGTCCAGCTGACTACCGGCGTGTGGATTACCAAAGACTGTTTAGAGTGGAATGTTGGTGTGTATTCTTATATTGACGTTTGTGTCTGTTCCATCATTAAGTCTGTTTATGGAATGTTGGTGTGTATTCTTATATTGACGTTTGTGTCTGTTCCATCATTAAGTCTGTTTAGAGTGGAATGTTGGTGTGTATTCTTATATTGACGTTTGTGTCTGTTCCATCATTAAGTCTGTTTATGGAATGTTGGTGTGTATTCTTATATTGACGTTTGTGTCTGTTCCATCATTAAGTCTGTTTAGAGTGGAATGTTGGTGTGTATTCTTATATTGACGTGTGTGTCTGTTTAGAGTGGAATGTTGGTGTGTATTCTTATATTGACGTTTGTGTCTGTTCCATCATTAAGTCTGTTTAGAGTGGAATGTTGGTGTGTATTCTTATATTGACGTTTGTGTCTGTTCCATCATTATTGGCTTTGTTGACATCAAGATGTAAATGGGCTTAGGCATGGCAAGCTGTTTTGTCGAGATTAATCTGTCACATATCTCTTGTCTTTGGTGATCTTTCTTTTGTCTCTCGTGGAATGTCATGCTCAGTTATAGTGAGATCACCATCTGTTCACTCACTTGTTGAAGTCAGCATGGCCGAATGGATAAGATAGCTCGTTCTCAAGCATCTGGTGTATTGATGCCGAGGTAACGGGTTCAACCCCTACACTGGTCAGTTGGACTAAAATGTTGACTTCTCGTCCTCGACTTGAGAAAGTAATTACAAGTACACTAGAAGCCGGAGTGGGTTCGCCTGATGGCAAGGGGCACTGGTGATAGAGAAAGCTAATCCACACGCAAAATTCGGTCTAGTGCAACTAAAAGTAGCGCGTACGGACTACCCTTGTGTTCAAAGCGAGCGAGTGCAAAAATAGTTTACTCACACACCCAGTTATATTACACGAATTATTGCCTGCTTGGTCCATGTTCATTTACCTGACTCCCCACTGGTTGACTGACTCACTCTCTCTCTCGCCTGCTCTCACGCAATCGCTCACTCACTCACCTGCTTGCTCGCCCACTCGTTTTCTCACTTACTCGCTAGCTCACGCACGCACTCAATTACCCACCCACTCACTCATTCTTCTCTCGCTTGTTTACACACACACACACACTCACTCACTCACCTACTTGCTCGCTCACTCGTTCTCTCACTCACTCGCTCGCTCACGCACACACTCATTGCTTCTCTCGCTTGTTTACACACATCCACTCACTCACTCACTCACTCACTCACTCCCTGACTTACTCGGTCATTGACCCACTCACTCATTCACTCACTCACCGCCTCTCTTGCAGGTTCACAACCCCCACTCACATTCACTCGTTGACTCATTCATTCATTCATTCACTCACATACTAATGCACTCACTCACTATACCTTTATTGGTTAATTCAAACTATGGTAGTTTGTCTGTTCAAAATTGTCCTAGTTTGTTCAGTTTCTTGAAACTACAACTTTTCCCCACCAGTATTCTTCTTCCCCCATGTCGTTTCTCATTGCTAGTATGTATACATAGGCTGTGACTTAGACAAGGCTTGTTATGAAAGTTATCACGAGATCTGGGTTCGCGTGTCTTCGGTCCTAGTAAACGCCCCCTCCCCCCTTCCCCTCTCGCAAGCGAAGTCCATACAGGCGCTACAACTTCTAGTGTACTGGGCTGATGTTTGCATGTGAATTAGCTTTCCTTATTACCAGTGTCCCTCGCCATCATGTCTTTCCATTCCGACCATATCAATCGTGGTTCGTCATCCTAGCTGACTCAGTCCGTGATCTGGTCTGTGTTGTTTCTAGTAAACTGTCTGTTCGTGTGGTAAGTTGTACGTAGAACATGATCGTTCGATTTCACCATTACCCCTACCCCTTTCAACCTCAATGAGAAGTTATAGTAGGGTCCATCACCGCATCAGAATGATAGTCCTGTGACTAGTCAGCTACCAAAGCAGCTGCCCACGGTTTTACCCTCACAGTCTTATTAACCCGAAGGTGATTGTTGTCCATATGGGGTAATGGACTGATATGAGAACATGATTTATCATGTCAGTCGATCAACATTCTCTGATATGGTCTGTGTTGTTTCTGGTAAAGTATATGTTCGCGTGGTAAGTTGTATATAGAACATGATTCATCATATCAGTCGATGAACATTCTCTGAGCTAGTTTGTGTGGGCCCTAGTAAACTGTATCAAACATCTTTCCAAAGTTCCTAGATCAGCCCGGTCGAAAATAAGGTATTAAGAAATTAATGGTATTGTTATACCGTAAAATATATGTGTTAATTTGCTTTTAATAAATAAATTAGAAAGAGCTGGAAAGCAACGAAGATGTGCTTCCTGAGGCTAATGTTGCGAATACCGCGGACTGCCAGAAGTAACTAACAACGAATGTCTGGAAGAGGCTAATGAAAGTAGAGCAGTCTACAACTATAAGAAAGAGACAAACGCCATTATTTGATCATATACTGAGAAAAGGGGCATTGGATAATATTGCCACAACTGTGAAGATCAGTGGGAAAAGAGGCAGAGGCAGACTGACAGAAATGATCCTGGATGGACTGACCGGTGACATGAAGGGATATCATCAGCAGAGTTGATCCAGAATACCAGGGGCATGATATGTAGAGAGACATGTAAGTCTATACCAGTTGATATGGCACATGATGATGATAATTTTATCTTTCAAATGTATGTTTGATGCATTCTGTGATGACAAAAAGCCTTCTGTGATAGATAAAAGAATAGCATCAAAACTCCTCATTAAGTCAAGTGTGGTTGGGGTTTTCGTGTCGAGTGCTGGTTCACTTACTTTGTCAACATAAGTGTTGACTTAACCGCCGTTGTTTGGTCGTCAAGAGTGTATGTAGGGCAGTTTATCTTCTGGGCTCTGGTGTTAGTGATGGTTGGTAGGCCAGAGTAGTAGTAATGGTAGTAGTAGCTCTAGAAGTCTGTGTAGTAGTTACAGAATGGCTTCAAAGGAGAATGTTGGCTGCTGTCGAGGTAACGCCCGAGTCAAAGTAAACACAAAAGTATAAACTAGGAAGCTCGCCGAGAGGAAAAAAAAAAGAAAAAAAAAAACATAAGGTGAACGTTGCGAGCGAAGTCTTTACCAGGCAACAAAAAAACAAGAATACTTAAATGCAGAAGTCACATACAGTAAGTAGGCTGTGCGATTTGTCTGGCCCATTTCGCTGCATCTCGGCAGGTGCATACTGCATAATTATTTATCATAACATGTGATGAATGAAATTTACTTGAGCTGAAATACTTAAACACATAGTCAGTGATAATGTTCGAATGTGGAGCATTAGTTATCCCCACGGTAATTGCAAATGTAAAACAGTATTTCGGTCTGCGCATAATTGGTTCCAACCGCCTGGTTGTTAACGCCTCGTTATATTTGAGCTTAAATGTGCGATTCAAGCATTGTCTGTGTATCTGTAATCTGACCCCCCCCCCCCGCAGTTTCTGCGTATCTGTAATCTGACCCCCCCCCCCCACGCAGTTTCTGTGTATCTGTAATCTGACCATCCAAGCATCGTCTGTGTATCTGTAATCTGACCATCCAAGCAGCGTCTGTGTATCTGTAATCTGACAACCAAAGCAGCGTCTGTGTATCAATAATCTGACCATCCAAGCAGCGTCTGTGTATTTGTAATCAGTCCATCCAAGCAGCGTCTGTGTATCTGTAATCTGACCATCCAAGCAGCGTCTGTATATCTGTAATCTGACCATCCAAGCAGCGTTTGTGCAACAATAATCTGATCACCCAAGCAACAAGTGCGGTGCACTTTTAGTTACAGACCATAGGTTTGAGAATTCTCCTGCATTCAGAACAAATAGAAAACTCGGTTATTTTGTGCATGGCATTCCAGAGCCACACTGAAGCGATCAGGGTCACGTTCTGATACCACTGCCAGAAGGGCCACGTTTTTCTGTGTTCGTTTGCTGTGGGAAACGACGAGTAGACGGTTTTGTTCTGGTTGTTTGAGGAATGGTGTTGTTACAGAAGTTGGTCATGCCTGGTGCCAAGACAACGACGTTCGGCCGGACGACCGTTCATCTGTCCCCCTCCTTTGTTCCATCCATCCATCTGTCCCCCCATCCATCTATCCGCCCATCCATATATCTATCCATCCATCCATCCATCCATCCATCCATCTGTCCCCCCATCCATCTATCCGCCCATCCATATATCTATCCATCCATCCATCCATCCATCCATCTGTCCGCCCATCCATCCATCCATCTGTCCCCCCATCCATCTATCCGCCCATCCATATATCTATCCATCCATCCATCCATCCATCCATCCATCTGTCCCCCCATCCATCTATCCGCCCATCCATCTATCTATCCATCCATCCATCCATCCATCCATCTGTCCGCCCATCCATCCATCCATCCATCCATCCATCCATCCATCTATCCATCCATCCATCCATTCATACATCTGTCCGCCCATCCATACATCCATCCATCCACCCATCCATCCATCCATCCATTCATACATCTGTCCGCCCATCCATCCATCCATCCGTCCATCCATCCATCCATCCATCTATCCATCCATCCATCTGTCCGCCCATCCATCCATTCATCCATCTATCCATCCATCCACCCACCCATCCATCCATCCATCCATCCATTCATACATCTGTCCGCCAATCCACCCATCCATCCATCCATCCATCTGCCCATCCATCCATCCATCCATCCATCCATCCATACATCTGTCCGCCCATCCATCCATTCATACATCTGTCCGCCCATCCATCCATCCATCCATCTGCCTGCTTGTCTATCCACTTATTTTCTTTCGCACTCAAATATCCACGTTAATACAGGCATTCTTCCTGCCAGTGAAATAAATATATTGCGTTTTATTTCTTTTAATTTTGTCAGATTTCACTGTGACATTGTGATAGCTTTCTTAGAATTGGGATATTTCTGCTGGGCAGATATGTGCCCTTGCCTTCCGTTGTTTATACGCTGACAAATATTTAGTCGTAACGTCCGTGTTTGTTTGATAAAGATGTGGCGTATCCTGGATCCCCGTAGACAGTAGTAAAGGAGCAAATTTCATGTCATGAGGCGTCCCTGGTATATGGTGCTAATCGCATATTTTTAGGCCAGTCAGAACTCGACCGGATATGTGTCAGTATCACACTGACCGTTTCGTTTCTCCCTTTTAGTTCTTGTTGCGCATTTTTAGGCTCGGTGGAGATGGGAAACCAGATCAGTTTAAAACATCCCCGCCTTGAAGGAGATTTGAACACATGATCACCAGACCGACAGCCAAGCGAGCTGGTCTCTGTGCTCCAGGAGCCTCCCTGGCTCGGTGTGGTCACGAAGAAATACCCCGATTAACATTCATGGATTTATAAATCAGATTGCAGTCAGTTGACTAGGGCCAACATACTCGTTCTCCTTTCTCTGTGAGCACACACAGACCTGAATGCACACCGCACATGTGTTGCGTGAGTAATAAGTCTGCATGCGCATGTACTGGGTGAAGGCCGTGGGCGTCGGTGATTTCCTCAAAGTTCTATAAGCAAACACACACTGGTAACGCAGCATTGATGGTAGCCGGTTCGTACAAGGACAGTTCTGTAGTATACAAAAAGTCTGTATCTGTTTACCCTTCTGCTGAAGTGTTGTTTATCAGTTGTAGGAGGCCGTGCGTTTACGATGTGCTGGATATAATGTTAGCCTTGTCTGGTGCGCTGAGACAACGGTGAGTGTGGTGTGTTTCATAACGACGTTCTTGTGTCTTGTTATAAGCATGCAATACACACTAAAGTATATGAAATGTGAGAAGTCATTGTTGGGGTACACGTAGACCAGATGAAGTGAGTTAAGTTAGGAATCGACATCACGACATTCGGAACATTCCCTTACGTGCTCTGCTCTCATCTTTAACAGCCAGCGAAGAGTTCCGATACTAATACTACCAGTTTCAGTATGATTACGTGTCCATCTGGCCTTTACTCGGACTACTGATTGTTGGCTAGATCCTCTGAAATCACTCTGCCGAATTATTCTCTCGAGGCCGTGAAGATTTATCTGCCCCTCCACACTACACACATGATCCCTAAGGACTCTGACCATTTCTGTCTGATCAAAGTTCTAAGAGCAAACACAGACGGAGCATAGATGGTCACCCGTGTTCATACAAGGCCATTTCTGTAGCATACAGACAGTCTATCTAGTTATTTACCCATTTACTAAGTGTTGTTTATCAGTTGTGTGATGCCGTGCGTTCATGATACGCTGAATATGTTCACCTTGTCTTGTGCTCTACAACAACGGTGAGTGTGGTGTGTTTCATAACGGTAATCTTATATCTTGTTATAAGCATGCAATACACACTAAAGTGCATGCAAATGGGAAGTCATTTTTGGGGTACACTTTGACCGCTGATGAAGCATGAGAAATACATTCATCACTCATAGATGTAGAGGAACGAAGCTGAGATTAAAGGAGACGTTTAGTTACATGTCATTTTACATTACCTTGCAATCAACCCCAGCATTTATTTTCTGTTTGCGATTTAGTTGAGGTGCTACATAGAGCCTGTTCTTTTGTATGGATGTGAAACTTGGACAATGAGCAGTCAAGCTGAAAAAAACATCTGATGGCTGCAGAAATGTGGTTTCTGAGGAAAATGCAAAGAATACCATGGACAGACAGAAAAACCAATGACCAAGTACTACAGGAGACAAATGAAAATCGTAAATTGATTAGAGAAATTAGACGTATGCAATCAAAATTTTTTGGACATGTTATGAAAAGAAATGGATTGGAGAACTTAGTGACAACTGGCAAGATCGAAGGGAACAGACCAAGGGGAAGCCGAGAAGTAAATACCAGGATGGCTTGGCCACGTGTCATGGTCGAGATAGGAACACTGAGCTGATCCACGACTCTGGTGATCGAGTGAAATGGCGAGTCATAACCGCCCACGCTTTCCGGCATGGCACATGATTGTTGATTGTTGTTGTTGATTTACTAGGTGATTTGTACGTTTAGTACTTTACCATTGCTATCTGGTCTGCCGACTTGTCTCATCTCATCTCATCATGTTCCTCTTGTACCTTGCGGTGTCGAGGCGAAGTATAAACAGCGGGAGAGTGCCCGCTTATGGACTTCATGCATCGATATTCCCATGGACTCTGTTATTCCCTGCGTCCATCGTTTACGTGGTCGGTCTCTTCCTCTGCTTCCATCTGGTTTGTACATCAGTGCTTGTTGTGGTATTCTGTTAGTTGGTAACCTACTTGCATGGCCAAACCGTTTGACTTGCTGCCTTCTAATAAAATCTAGCCCAGCTATAGCCCTCCGCTTTAGTCCTGATTTCTTCATTTCTGATCTTATCTCTTCTTGATACATTGAGTATTCTTTTCAGGAATCTAATTTCTGTTGTTGTGATTGTTCTGTTCTCTTTTTCTGTCATTGTCCAGGCTTTGCATTGGTAACATAGAGTTGGTAGGAAGATTGTGTTTTAAAGTGCTTTTTTTAGTAGTTATTGATACATGTTTTTTCTTTAGTCTTGGTGCCATTTGTTCAATGAGTTGGTTTGCCTTATTGCATCTATTTTCGATCTCGTCTTCCGACTCGTATACTATCGAATGCAGCGCACACCGATTTCCTCCAACATCTCCAACGGCTAATTTCGAACCTCGTGTGTTGGGGGATTATGAAACTGTGATCACGAACCCCTAAGCCACAGACGCCTTTGGGGTACACTTAGGCCATTGGCATATAAATGAGTTCACAGACATTGATTGGCACTCTAAGCAGGGGAGGATAGAAGTTGAGATTAGAGGACAAATTCGACTATGTAAAAATTCGGACTTCTGAAAACCATAGGGAAAACGAAATAGAAGGAGAGCCAAGACACGGAGAAGAGAATTAGAGACAGATTGTTCTTACCACATGTTGTATTTCCATGGGAGTCTCTTTCCCAATGGTCCAACTAGTTGTTGTATTTCCAGATGATCTATTTCCCATTGTTCCAACTAGTTGTTGTATTTCCAGATGATCTCTTTCCCATTGTTCCAACTAGTTGTTGTATTTCCAGATTATTTCTTTCACATTGTTCCAACTAGTATTTCCATATGATCTCTTTCCCTTTATTCCAACCAGTTGCTATATTTCCATACGATCTCTTTTCCATTGTTCCAACCAGTTACTATATTTTTATTTAATCTCTTTCCCTTTATTCCAACCAGTTGCTGTTAGTTAGTTAGTTAGTTAGTTAGTCACGGTTCCAACTTCACAGCAACGGGTCGTCCCCATTATGCTCCATTCCTGTGCCAGTGAATATCACATAAAATGCTCCCCACTGCCCAATGTGAAAAGTGGAAAAGACAGGAGTCTCGACAAACAACAGCCCGCACAGATACACTGTGCATAATGCCGCCGCCAGAATGTCAACACAATAGTCCCCCATGAAACATCCAGTTTATCTCTGATGGAATCGGCAGTCATTTTCCCATCTGGATGTTTCCTAGATGTTCACCCACACAGTCCACGAAAATACAGTTCATCGTCGATGGCAGTGGCAGTCAACCAGAAGCCCAGCAGCCACGCATTTCTGCATAAGGCAAAAACCGGTCAACTCTGGGACATAGCCAGCTGCCATCGCTCCGAACATGCAGTCATGTTCCAAAAAAACCTCAGGCAGATTCAAAAGCATTTCACACGAACCCACAGCTCACAGAGTCGCGCCACGCACTCACTCAGTAGCAGGGCGACAGAACCATAGCCTCCATAGTCGCCTCTTACCAATTGCTGTATTTCCATACGATCTCTTTCCCATTGTTCCAACCAGTTACTATATTTCCATATGATCTCTTTCCGTTATTCCAACCAGTTGCTGTATTTCCATATGATCTCTTTCCCATTGTTCCAACCAGTTGCTGTATTTCCATGTTATCTCTTTCCTATTGTTCTAACCAGTTACTATATTTCCATATTATATCTTTCTCATTGTTTCAACCAGTTGCTATATTTCCATGTGATCTCTTTCACATTGTTTGAACCAGTTGCTGTATTTTCATGTACTGTAATCTCTTTTCCCATTGTTCCAACCAGTTGCCATATTTCCATAGATTTCTTTCCCAATGTTCCGACCAGTTGCTGTATTTCCAGATGATCTCTTTCCCATTGCTCTAGCCAGTTGTCGTATTTCCATATGATCTCTTTCCCATTGTTCCATCCAGTTGGTATATTTCCACACGATTGGTCGGTTCCAATGTTGTACACATATTACACAAAAACATCAGGCGGGGAACCCTTTGAGGCCACTAACGCTGGAACCGACCAATCATTTCTCTTGTTTAAATGTTCGTTAATATACTGGACACAGCATTACGGTTTGTGTGTTATTTGATCCATGCTGGTTTAGTACACAATTCTGAGATCTATGGTGCTATGTCCATGGTTAGATACGAATTATGTCCATATTCCATAGTTGAGGGTTCACGTGGATGATAGACCTGGCTAATGAAGGCATCTATTGTAGGGGTGTCTAGTTGGTCATGCGTCGAAGGACACTTATTCCTGCAGCGAGGCGTTGTGGTCATTTGGAGGTGATATGTTCGAATCCCGGTCCGTAAATATAGCTTTCAATGTTTATGTTGTCCAGTGCGTCCTCTAATCTCTACTTCTGTCTTCTATGAGCGCCAAACAGTACATGTTTGCTGAATTATTAACTGTCTTAGTGGCCTTAAAGGGTTCCCCAGTGCTAAGAGTACCATGGACAGATAGAAAAACCAATGACCAAGTACTACAGGAGACAAATGAAAATCGTAGACTGATTAGAGAAATTAGACGAAGACAGTCAAAACTTTTTGGACAAGTTATGAGAAGAAATGGATTGGAGAACTTATTGACAACTGGCAAGATCGAGAGAAACAGACCAAGAGGAAGACCGAGAGGAAAATACCTGGATGGCTTGGCCACATAGCATGGACGAGACAGGAACACTGAGCTGATCCACGACTCTGGTGTTCGAGTGAAATGGCGAGTCATGACCGCCCACGCTTTCCGGCATGGCACATCATTGATTGATTGAGGGAAAACTAACCCACAGACAAAACTCAGTCCAATGCACTAGAAGTAGTAATAGGTGAATGGACTACGCTTGAGTTCAAAGCGAGCGGAAAAGTAAATACAATGCAAACCTTTACTTCACACGCCGGACTCCGTGGCGAAAAATTTGCGGATGCGATTCCTGATACCGTATACCCGCGTTCGAAACACTGTTTCGCGCGATTTGGCAGCAGACCGCCTTGGACTGTTTTTTTACGAAATGGTATGGGTGCCGGTCGTTCAGAAAGCAATGGCAAACTACTGAACGTAAACTTGCCAAGACATCAACAACAGCAAAATATGCTGGTGTTGACTGCAAACGCCCTGTAAGCTGCGCGGTTTCGAGGTATGGTGTCCGCCTCGAGTGCTGGAGGTCCCGGGTTCAAGTCCCGGTGAGGACCGGGATTTATTTCACGTGGACTTTTAGTAATAAAATTTCCCCCGATCTCTGAGTAGTGAGATCGGACGACCGTGTGTATTGTTGCGCACGTAAAAAATCCCTTGGCAGTTGGACATCGAAAAAGAGTAGCCTAACGGCGCTGCCTGGGCAAAAATTTTGAGTTAAAAATCTACCCATAGTACTTCAGTATCCTCGCCGGAGCTACGGAGTTCGTGCACTGAGCTGAGTTTCTCCAGACTCAGGTTTGAGTTAGGAGGAGAACGGAGCACTTATGGGTTACACCCGCGTGCCGTGATGTTGATCCATCGACTAAACTAAACTAGATCGACCTGTAAAGGATGTGCAACTAACTTTTAAAAAACTTACTTCACACAATCACTTCCAACCGTTCAACAGCCGGTCTAATAAGTACGTCGTGGCCCACTAACCAAATGATCGACAGTTGAACGGGTCCTGAACATATTTTCTTCAAAAGTGAGCGAATGAGACGCCATGTTTTATAGGTTGGTAACCAACCTGTTTGCAGCCTTATTGAATGTTTTTTAACAGTTCCCTTTCAGCTACTTTTTTCTTTTTCTGTTTTTGTTTTGGTTTATTTAACCGAACTGGTGGGACCTCACCTGCTAATTTTAGATTTTACGTTTGCTCGTGGCATCATTATGAGTAATTCAAGGTGCGCTTTATGTTTGCGTTGAGTGTGTTGCTGACTCGATTGTGGCCTGTGAGGGGATGGGGTGAGTGGCTGAAAACTCGAGTTGAAACCTCGGGTTTAGCAAGCTTAATTATTTGTTGTGTGTCTGTGAATGTGAGGTTGTGAGCAACCGGATAGCTTTGCCTTGAGGTGAGTACGTGTCTATTTTTTGTGTTTAATATTATTTTAGCGTGTACGTGCGTTTGATTAGATTGTCTTATATCAGTCATTTCATGCTCAAATTCATCGCCCTTAATAATCGGCGTTTACTTATGTCTGTGCATGCCTGCCTCTCTATCTGTATTACTGACTGTCTCCCACTCCAAGCGCGCGCGTGTGTGTGTGTGTTGTGTGTGTGTGTGAGCGTGCGCGCTTGTTGTTTTCCCACTCACTGCAACTGACTGACAGCTTTTTATGTGTATATCTATCAAAATGTTACCTTTGCCATGGCGATTCTTGTTCTAATATCTACAAGCATTTTCCTTCTGTCAGTTGCTAGGACTGGTTCAAAATAGTTTTACCGATTCACTTGTATAATAATGTTCCCATTTATTTGGGTGTTATACTATGGTATTTCTTCACATTGTGGTATGTTTTCACGTTAGGGTATCTCTTCACAATATTATATATCTTCACATTACCGTATTTCTTCACATTATGGTATTTCTTCTTAGAGATGATCATAGTTTATGTTATCCGATAGTTTTATTTGACCTAAGTTCCTCATTGTATACATGATTCAGAACTTGAGAAAAGGAACCAGTGATAGAGCGAACGAACTTTTTTTTCCCCCAAAGGGTTAAGAATTGGGCACGCAGGCCCGTCCAACATTCTGCCTTTCTTATATCTTTTTCTGTCATGCATAATTTTATTCAGATATCACTTATGAAGCTAATCAAGAGCAACAGCAGCAATCTCAGCATATGCATTATAAAGCATGGGAAATGTGTACAAATAATTACATGACTTACTAATATTAATGATTAATGTGGTGATTGTTAGTATCTAAGGGAAACATACCAATAGGAAACTGGCTGTTGTACTAGGGCTTCATTATTATTATTGTTGTTGTTGTTGTTGTTGTTGTTGTTGTTGCTGCTGCTGCTGCTGCTGCTGCTGCTGCTGCTGCTGCTGCTGTTGTTGTTGTTGTTGTTGTTTTTGTTAAGGGGGCAAGTATTCTGCACTAAGGTCGTGCTCGAATAGTTTTGTCTCAGGGATTGATGATGTCTTTGGTTTCTTGTGGAAGATTGTTCCACAGCTGAGATGCGGAGAACGCTAATCTCGTTTTGTATAAGTCTGTCCTAGGTCCTAGGCTTCGGGTCATGTAATATATGTAATTTGCTATGTCTTGCATTATATTTAAACAATTGCCAAAGGTTATATATATATATATATATATATATATATATATATATATATATATATATATATATATATATATAGATAGAGAGAGAGAGAGAGAGAGAGAGAGAGAGATGACTCACTAGAGATCACTAGAAGACGGTAAAACAATATCGAGATAAATAATCCGACAGCAAGAAGTGAGGACACGAAAGAAAGAGAAAGAACGGGAGAAAGAAAACTGGCAGAGAGTGCAGGAAATGAGAATCAGGGTGGAAAAGATAAGGATAGTCAGTATATCTTTCTCCCCCTCTCTCTCCTCTCTCCCATCCCTTTCCCCCTCTCTCCCATCCTCTCTCCTCTATCTCCCTCTCTTTCCCCCACTCTCTCTACCCCCTCTCTCTTTCCCTCTATCTCTGCGCCCCCTCTCTCTTTCCCTCCTCACACTTTCCATAATCTCTCTTCCCCCTCTCTCTCATACTCTCCCTCTCTCTTTCTCTCTCCTCCTCTCTCTCCCTCTCTCTTTCTCTCTCCTCTCTCTCCATATCCCTCCTACTCTCACTCTCTCCCTCCCCTCTCACTCACTCTCTCCCTCCATCTCACTCTCTCTCCCTCTCACTCTCTCTCCCCCTCTCACTTTCTCTCCCTCTCACTTATTCTCTCCCTCCATCTCTCCCTCACTTTCTCCCACTCTCCCACTCCCTCCCACCCTCTCACTCCCTCCCTCCCGCTAACTCACTCACTCTTCCCCCTTCCCCCATTCTCTCTCTCTCATACTTCTGTAGATTTTGAAACAACCCTTTATTTTAGCTGATTAAATGCCATAGGATGATTTATCGTCTAAGGCGACTTCCCGTATTTGCCACGGGCTTATATACAGTAATTTAATACACCATTTCCGCTACCATATTAACAACTTTTAAGTCATAACTGTGACACACCCCTACGTCGCATTTTCCGCCATCACTTTTTGTTAGGTCCAAATCTACTTTTTGTTTGGTACTTGATTTGTTAATAATAAGCGCACGAGGCGCATGTTGGACCTTCGAACTATCAGATAGCAACGGACATTCACAGCATCGATTGGTCGGCTCAGTTCTTCCGCCAAGGGAAATAATTGAATATCCCCAAGGGGCGGTAAATACACATAGCCTTAATCGCTAGCCTTTTTCCAGGGCAGTAGTTGATGGAATATTTATTATCTGCAATCAGTCTTTGCGTGCGCAGTGAACGAACAATGGCAGTTTTCCCAAACACGGCATAGCTGAGCTTAGCTATTGTTGCTGTGAAGTACATACATGAGTACACAGGGCACAGGCTGTCAAGTGCGGACAATCAAGCCTAGTCTAGTTACTTCCCGTTTTCTGTGGCACTGGGGCCAATAGGAAAAGCCGCCCCCCCCCCCCCCCGCATATCCTTTACAGGACATAGCTGTGAACATCAGCATCTTTCAGCTGATTGTTGATTTCTTGGCAAGATTACGCCCAGTAGTTTAAAGCCAAGTATAGTAGAATGTAAATCTACCATGCATGTCGTAAGAGACAATTAGGGTAGGTTGCACATGTGTGTTAGCTCGATCCTTAAGAGAAGTTAGAATAGTAATGTTGTAACCTACCATGCTTCTTAAGAGAAGTCCAAACCTCTCAAGTGAGACTCTTAAGAGAAGCAATGAAACGCAATATTGTACCCTTCCATATAAGTCGTAAAAAGCGACTAGAGAGGTTTGGAAAACTAGCTGCAGAATGAAACCAACCATGAACCACTCTAAAGACCAGGGAACAATGGGAGTTTAAAATGGCCAGAGGGTCAACTTCACTGTATATGGCTCGGTCGCTTTCCGCACGGAGGTCTGCCGAAAGCGTCGCACAAAGCACGAAATCCGTAGCTCCAGCGACGACCCCCAGGAGTCTCCAAGAAAAATGCACCCGTGAACCGAAAGACGTAGCCTGGAATCAAACCCACAACCTTAGGAACGCGAGGAAGACGACGTAGCCACTCGCCATGGAGACTGACTAGGTAACAGAAGCATAACCCAGCCAACCAACTGGAAAGGAGGCTCTTCTAGCAGATGTAGATGTGCGGAGAAAGCCACATGGAATTTGGATCACAGACTTAGTCCCTGTCACCTGGGAAACACTGCAGAATTGGCGCTAGAATATTAGAAATCTGTAGGGGCTGGGAAAGACTTCATTCATTCATTCATTCATTCATTCATTCATTCATTCATTCATTCATTCATTCATTCATTCATTCATTCATTTATTCAGTAGCATGTCCTTTGCAGAACTTCTCTCCCATAATAACCGCCCGGAAAACTTCTCGGTCATAAGCAAGATGCCCCGCGTCCGATCTGAACATCATCTGCCACATACTGCACCCATCTTCTCTTTGGCCTTCCTCTTTTCCTCTTCCCGGGCATATACCCCTCCATTATTGTTCTCTCCAAACAATCATGACGTTTCAATATTTAGGTTTTCTTTGTTTTATCATCTTAAGTAGCCATCCTTCTTCAATATTCAGATCTTGTCGTATGGGTGCATTTGTTCTTTTCTGTACATACATATGTGACATAATATGGAGCGAACATGGGACGGGATGTGGGAGATAACAAAATATATGACTGCTTGAGGTGAGTTAGTTGAGGACCTGGTGAAACTTTATGAGGATACAAAGAAGCAACATATACTCTCATCATTACAATAATCATCAATATTAATCAATCAACCAGGTGCCGTCACCACAATGAATGTTGGCTACAATGGATCTCCAACGCTGTCTTTTGCCTTGTCTGTACATTTTTTCAGATTGATGTTCGTCCATCTCTTGATGCTAGCTTCTCACTTTTATCACTGTCTACCTCTTGTGCGTTTGCATTCAATCTTGCCCTCCAGAATGGGTTTTATAAGTGGGGTTTGTCTGTTAACGTGGCGAAATAATACACTTATCTGTCGTTTATTTCTTTCATCAACTTACTTTTAATTCCCAGTTTTTCTAGAACCTCTGTGTTTGATTGTTTTTGTTTCCATGAAATACGACATATTCTTCCGTATATCCTCATCTCCAGCGCCTCTATTCGACTTTCTAATTGCTTGTTCATTGCTCAGGCTTCCGCGTCCCATACATTAGTGTTGAATATACATAACATTTGACAATTCAAATGTTTAATGCGTTGTTAGATCAGTCGTTCTCAACCGGTGGGGAATCCCCCCTCCCCCCCCGGGGACATTTTTATAGGTTTTCCCGGGGGGGGGGGGGATTAAGATTATTTCAAGATCGCGTTAATACAAGAACCGATTGCTTGATATTTTCCCCTCCATACTTTACAGTTCTGTACTTCTCGCCCTTCTGAAATTCGTTTTATAATGTAAATAGACCCGCAAATCACATTTTGTGTAGACATCTAGACTTGTTCTAGTATGTGTTATTAAATTTATCTTCCAGTTTTACGTATACTGCGTAGGGGCGGGGGAGGAAATTTGAAAGGGGGGGGGGATGACGTTCCCAACATATGGTTAAGGGGTGCATGGGCCAAAAAAAGGTCGAGAACAACTGCTCTAGATGTTAATACTGATTTCATGATATTGGTTGAAAACATTTTTGGCCATTCCTATTATCTTTTTGATTTCTGTGTTCACTTCTGTCGTCAATCATCACCATGTGCCCTGCCATCTTGCGCAGGCGTTCAGGTCTCTCTGGAGATCTCGGTACTAGGCGTTCTCAATCAACTGTGCTGATGATATTTCTCTGTGCCATCGTCTCAGTCCATCCAGCATAATGTTACCTCCGGCGTCCTCAGCCTCTTCTCCCACTGATATTTACAGTCGCCGCGATTTTCTGAGAGGGGGTAGTGACCGCAGTAACTGTGATAGAGTTTATTCCTGTTTATTCCTTGAATCAAAGTAACAATTTTGTAAGAGAGAGGGAGTGAAAGTAATAACTGTGTGACAGGGCGAGAGAGAGAGAGAGAGAGAGAGAGAGAGAGAGAGAGAGAGAGAGAGAGAGAGAGAGAGAGAGAGAGAGAGAATGAGTAACTGAGAGTGAGACAGACAGACATACAGTTGTTATAGAGAGGGAGTTAGCGTGATAACTGTGATAGAGCCAGTCAAAGTAACAATTTTCTGAGAGACAATGAGTTAAAGAAAGTGATAATTGTGACTGAGTCAAAGTAGCAACTGTTTGGTTCCGAAGAATTTCATATTGCGCATGGATCAGCGGACACCCACCTGTTAGCATGAAAGAATGTTCGACTCCCGTGAGACTTTTACTTGGCATTGCCAAGTCCGTATTAATATAATCAAAGCGCCATTTAAGGGAAGCAGATGATGATAGAATGCACGCAAGAGATTACGTTTGATCCGTAAATACATTTAAAATGATGATGATGGTGTATGTGTGTAGCGTAAATGTGTATGTATGCCCTAGCTCATGTGTGTATTGGAAACAGTACACGACATATGCGAGTTGTAGTTTCAAACGGATTGTTTTGCGACATCTGTTGCCTTGTTCCATATAAGACACTTAACACACGTACATACTATTTTTCAGAAGTAGTGGCTACTCCACCACTCGCTGTTTCACTCACTCACTCACTGTTTCACTCACTCACTCACTCACTCACTCATTCACTCACTCACTCAAATCACTCACCGTTTTTCTCAATAATTCACGTGCTTCCGTTTCACATGCATCTTCTATCTTTCACTCAGGAATTCATTGTTAATTCACGAGATCATTCACTGTTGGAATCGCACATCCGTTTATTATTTCACATGCCCTATGTTGTTTCAAATACTCGCGCTTAAATCATTCATTGTTTAATTCACATGGTCACTAACTGCTTCACGTAATTTATGTTCCAATTTGCGCATTTAGGAACGCACTCACCTTTTCTCTCGTTCATCTATACCAGTGGTTCTCAAAATTTTTTGGTCCGTACCCCCCTTCACCATATTTTTAGGACGTCATCCCCCCTCACCATATTTTTAGAACGTCATTCTCCCCCCCCCCCCCTTTTGTATTTCCTCCCTAAAAATTTCCCCCTGTCCCTACACAGTATACGTAATAATTGAAGCTAAATTTAATAGCACATACTAAAACAAGTCTAGACATCTACCTACGTTATAAAATGAATTTCAGAAGGGTGATACGTGCAGAACCGTAAAGTATGAAGGGAAAAACAATATCAAGTAATCGGTTCTTGTATTAACACAATCTAGAAATAATCTTAATTCCCCCTCCCCCCCCCCCTGGAAACTCTAAAATTCTCCCCTGGGGGGGGGGGGGGGATTCCCCACCGGTTGAGAACCACTGATCTAAACGGTGGTTTATCCGAATGGATCAGAGGCTCGTTCTTAAACAGCCAGTGTGCTGATGCCGAGGTCGCAGGTTCAGCCTTTACACCAGGCAGTCGGACTAAAATATTGACTTCTCATCCTTGACTTGATGACGTAAATTACAATCACCTCTGAAGTCGGAGTGGGTCCGCCTGATGACGAACGAACGTTAAAAAAAAAAAAACCCAGACAACCAACCAATAAGAACTGTAAATAAAGGCACTTGCTTGAACCGATGGGTCTCTAGCCATACCGGGAGGCAAGTACACACACACACACACACACACACACATATATATATATATATATATATATATATATATATATATATATATATATATATATATATATATATATATATATATACTTGGCCCTGACTTCAGACTGAACATGAACTCTGTCGAGGATGGATCAAAACTGGGATCTTCCGTCATGAACACAACATATATCACGTCACATGCGACTAAACTTCCGTCATGAACACAACATATATCATGCCACATGCGACTAAACTTCCGCCATGAACACAACATATGTCACGTAACATGCGACTAAACTCTCCAACCACGGGGTTCTCATTTGCGAAGTGATTAAGTCCCATGTCTAGAGCTCTGAAGGTTGTGGGTTCGATTCCGAACTCTTCTGGGGGTCGTCGCTGAAGCTACGGAGTGCTTTCTGTCGGTGTGCGGAAAGAGAACTGCCCTTATGGGATAAAATTCAATCCAATGAAGTCGAGCGTCTCCCATTTAAAGCATCTTTTAAATCTTTAAATCCCGCCCAGAGCTGACTTTGGAGTAACCGCTTTGTAAGTAACCCTAAGAGATTGGAGGGTCACCCTGTGTGGGTGCTCAGTTCTGACAGACATCAGGGCGGTGTTGCTTTAACAGGACCCGATGATTGGAGCCCTAGATATGGAACAACAAAACCGTTGATGAACACGTGCATGTATTCGGAGTTGGGTCGCTGAATGATCGATAGTAACAACAAGATTGGCTGAACAGATGTGCAAAGGAGACAGGTGGCTGATCTCTCTTACTCTCTCTCTCTCTCTCTCTCTCTCTCTCTCACTCTCTCTCTCTCATTCGCTTTCTCTCTCTCTCTCTCTCTCTCTCTCTCTCTCTCTCTCATTCGCTTTCTCTCTTTCACTAACACATTATCTCACTCTGCCTCACACACAGTCTCTCACACAGCCTCTTTCACGCTATGTCTATCTCATTCACTCACTCTCTCTCTTACTCTCTTACCACATCTCTATCTCTCTCTATCTCTCTCTGTCTCTCCCCCTCCCACACACACAGACACACAAAGACACACACACACACACACTATCTCTCTACCACTGTCTCTCTCTTTTGATCAGTTTGTAACCCTTTGAAAATAAAGTTCGTTTGTTCGTTCGTTCTCTCCGTGCGTATGCGTTCGGGAAATGGCCAATCGAAATGCAGTAATCAGATCGATGAAACCATGGAGCATTCTCTGCCTCTGCCAACCTCTGTTTGTGCAACACCCCCGATATTCCCGGTTGACACAACTTTGTCCAGATTCTCTCACCGTTAACGTGATCAGAAATGACGATCCGCCTTGTCTTGCAGCTTGTAATCACATGTCTTTGTCAATTGGTCTCATGTAGTACTTGGAGATGTCTCCTGAACCGTCCATGGATTTCTTAGCATTCTCCTCAGAAAGCACATCTCTGTGGTCCTCAATTTATTTCAACTCTCTTTATTGAGTGTCAGCGATTCACATGCATACGGTAGTCTCATCTCATCTTGTTCCTCAATGTGCCTTGCGGTGTCGAAGTGAAGCATAAACAGCGGGAGAGTGCCCGTTTATGGGCTTCATGTGTCGAGATTCCCTTGGACTCTGTTATTACCTCTGTCCATCACAGGTCGACCCCTTCTTCTGATTCCATTTGGTCTGTACATTATTGTTGGTAGCCTAGTTATAAACCTAAACCAGACTTGCTGTTTTCTAATGAAATGTAGCGCTGCTATAACCCCCACTTCAGTCCTGATTTCATTTCTGCTTTTATCTCTTCTTAATACGTTGAGTATTCTTCTCAGGAATCTCATTTCCATTGTAATTTTTCTGTTCTCTATTTCTGTCATTTTGCAGGTTTGACATTGTAGCATACAGTGATGGCAATATACAGGGTGTATTTTTAATGACTGCAGTGTTTGAAAATATTGCGGGTCCAAGTTTTGTATTTACCTATTATGTTGTATGAACTTTACAGAGGGTGAATACAAAACCAGGACCGGCAACATTTTCAAACACTGCACAGTCATTAAAAATACACCTTACATAAAAGTATAAAACTTACGTTTTGATAACAACGACCAGGGATGAGTTGCAAACTGTTAGCGAACCTTTTAAAATGCAGCACACTCTTTCTCGTATTCATTGACTCAGGCGCACGTGTGGGACAGGACGCGCACGTGAAGGGACATTCTGTCGGGGCTTGAATGAAAACCGCGTTGTGGATCGCTGGCGACATCTGCGGGTTTAGACAGTGACTGTTGAAATGCCAAACTCGTGAGAAGGCAATAAGTTAGACACTGCCTCGTTGACGTAACTTTGTCCATCCTGCAGAGGGCCAAAATCGTGAGTAGGCAATAAGTTAGACACTGCCTCGTTAACGTAATTTGGTCCATCCTGCAGAGGGCCAAACTCGTGAGTAGGCAATAAGTTAGACACTGCCCCGTTATCGTAATTTGGTCCATCCTGCAGAGAACAGGTGCTGTCGGATGTAACGAAAGCCATTTTTTAAAAAGTTTAGTGTAGTCGACGGATCAACATCACGGTGTAACCCATAAGTGCTCCGTTCTAATCCTAACTCAAGCCTGAGTCTGGAGAATCTCAGCTCAGTGCACGAACTCCGTAGCACCGGCGAGGATCCTGAAATACTTTGGGTAAATTTTAAACTCGAAATTTTGCCCGGGCATCGCCGTTAGGCTACTCTTTTTAGATTTCCAACTGCCAAACGATTTTTTTACTTGCGCAGCAATACACACGGACGCCGGATCTCACTACCCAGAGACCAGGGGAAATTTTATTACTAGAAGTCCACGTGAAAAAATCCCGGTCCTAACCGGGGCTTGAACCAGCCCCCCCCCCCCCCACCCCCAGCACTTTGGCTATGAATAACGAAGACACAGACAACAGATTGCACGATTTATTGTCTGGCTTATTTCGCTGCTTCTCGTCAGCTGCATACTGCAGAAATCACACAACATGAAATAAAGTAATTAGATAAATCCTTCAAGCTGAAATATACACATATTCGCACAGCAGTTTCAATTGTCTACCGCGGAAATTTTAAAGTGACTATCATGCCTTTCTGTTTGCACAAAACTAGCCTATGCAGATTAATCGTGATGGCTTCTGTGACCTTTAACACGCGACTATTTTGTGTGTTAAACAACCCACGAAAAGCATAGAAACGCCACTGACTTCTAATTTAAAAAAGCAATGGCAAACTACTGAACGTAAATTTGTCTAGTAAACCAACCTGGGGTTGGAGTTGATTGCAACGTCATGCAATGGACATGCAACATTGTGTTGTTGTTGAAGGTAGGAGATGTAAAACATGGTCGCACACGCCAGTCTCAAGGCACTTGATGCTGATAGCATATGTGTTCAAGACCTATCATCCCCTGCAACCCCTTGAAGTGCTAATAATCTCCTCCTTTTTAATTAGTGACTTCACCATAAGCAAATTTTTCGAGTGCTTTCCTTATCTTCTGACAGTCTCCAGTATGCATGCACGCGTGTAACAATGTGTATATAGATCCACACAAAGCATAACTGCACAGTTAACGAGAATCAGCCTGTTGCAGATTGGTGTCCCATAGGCGCACGGGCTTTCGGTTCCGCGCCTTGCTATAGCCACACGTTCCAGCGTAAGGACCATCGTCTGCTGGGAAGTCGAGACCGCGATGGGAGAGATAACCAACCACCAGGCTCCAACCCCTGGAGTTCACACTGTGAAAAAATGGCGCCACATTTGTAGCCATTATAACATAACACGTGACATATGGAAGTTCTATTTTTATACATGGTCTCGTGACAGCTGCTCACTTGCTCAGCGCACAGATCGAGTGTGAGTGTGTGTGCTTGTGTAAGTGTGTTGGAAAGGGGGGGGGGGGGGGTTGAGGGCATGAGCGTCGTTGTAAAACGGGACTGTTCGTTCAGGCTGTTCTCAGTGTTACTGCATGGACCGCTTGGCACACGAGTCCTTCTGATGGCGTGAGTTCTGAATACGCTCAACGCCAACTCCACTTCATTTAGCCAGATGTAGTCTGTGATCGTTGCAGTTATGCCGTTCGAAAGGATTCTATATCAACCGTGTTTATTTTGTGGTGCAGCGATGCGTAAGTAGTCATAAGTGTTTACTTTACAAGGGATATCATTACTCTTGCACTTTCCATGTTCTGGAAATGCAGATTCGAATCCCTCCGTGCCTGTAACTTTCAGTTGTTATATTGTTTACTGTGTCCTCTATACTTCTTTCTGTTACTCACTATGAGTGCCTATCAGTGCTTGTGAATGAATCTGTAATTAAGTTCACGAGGGCACTTTTATTCAAAGACCTGTAGACAGTCGTCGCTGAAGCTACAGAGTGTTGCGGCCGCTCTGCCGAAAGAGACTGAGCCTTGTGAAAAGAAGCCCGGCGCAATGAAGCCGATCGTCTCACCTTTAACCACATCAGCCCTTTCACATTTCTTCATTTATTTCTCATGCTGGGTTTATTTTTTGTAAAGAATCACTTTCATTGCACACATATATTTCTATAATGGCTTCTTCCGTAGATCACACAAGGAGAATCTAAGCACGGTGCACACACTCTGTAGGATGTCGAGGATCTAGATGTGTTTATGTAACAGCATGGCATATGCTATAAGTATTTTTTTTAAAAATCGATAGCCTTTTAACTGTTTCAGTGCCAAAGGATATGGCCGTAGTTGACCTCCTATTTGGACAGAAGGACGATATATTGCCATACTAGGGTCCTCATGTTATTTGATTTGTTTCGTGGTATCTTCCACAATTTTAATGCTCGGGGCATGGACATTTACATAATGATGTACTTGTAATTTGACTGTGTACCACGTGTGGTCCAGACCTACTTTTTGTGTACCACGTGTGGTCCAGACCTACTTTCTGTTCGGCACTGACTGCATCAGTTAAATTGGGAAATTGTGTCTGGGCAGCGGCCGATTCGGCCTACTCGTTTCAATGTCCAGCTGCCGAGGGACTTCTAACACGAGCGGCGGGCACACATCCCCTCTGGAGTTTATTCCTTGCCCGAAAAGACTTGGTGTCATATCTACTTACCCAGGATCAAGGGGATTGGGTAAAATAAGTAAAAGACTCTCTTACACGTCGTAAATCGCATCGGGGATGTGTGGTGCTACATCATTATTTGTGTAGACCAATCTGCACTTGTCGGCGGGGACAGTCGGGTCAGCCGCCTTTTCTTTCTTCTTCTTCTTCTTCTTCTTCTTCTTCTTCTTCTTCTTCTTCTTCTTCTTCTTCTTCTTCTTCTTCTTCTTCTTCTTCTTCTTCTTCTTCTTCTTCTTCTTTCGTTTGATTGAAATATGTCTATAACTGCAATTTTGTCCCTTGTATGAATCTAACAGTCTTTTTTAGTTCACTCAGCGGTCCATAGAGTTTATCTTCCACTGTTGTCTCCCTAGGCCCTTTTCTTTCTAAAACATTTCCTGGTACCTATTTTAGGCTGGGTCGACCTGGGAGCCGAGGACACATTAAAGAATCCTCTTCTATGCGGATTCGAATCCATGACCACCGTAATGGACGAGCCAATAGCAATGAGGCTGCTGCGGCTCACTCGGGGGCTGGGGTATAGCAATCCCTATTCTTCCAGATCGTTAATGGAACCAGGACTACAGGAGACAGCGTCGGGCGTCTTAACCACTAAGCCAGCACTCCCTCACTCATTTTATCAATCATGTCTGTCTGTCCAGTCTAACTGTTGTTACTTAAACTATTGGTGCAGGAAACAACAACCCCTCACTTATTCCAACACTCCAGTCTAGTTGTTACTAAAACTATTTGGGCAGGAAACAACAACCCCTCACTCATTCTAACACTCCAGTCTAGTTGTTACTAAAACTATTGGGCAGGAAACAACAAATCCTTCATTCTTTCTAACACTCCAGTCTAGCTGTTGTTACTAAAACTATTGGGCAGGAAACAACAAATCCTTCATTCTTTCTAACACTTCAGTCTAACTGTTGTTACTAAAACTATTTGGGCAGGAAACAACAACCCCTCACTCATTCTAACACTCCAGTCTAGTTGTTACTAAAACTATTGGGACAGGAAACAACAAATCCTTCATTCATTCTAACACTCCAGTCTGTCTGACCAGTCCAAGCACGATTGCCTGCCGACCTCGTGGTCAGTTGTTCGAACCCACACAGAGACAGATTATTTAACAAATTGGCCGGGACTGCCAGCGCGACCTAGCTTATAATGGATACAATTTGGTGGGACGTAAAGATGGCCGACGAGTTATTGACCTCTCCACTCATCGAGTGTCAGCTTGGTCTGTGTGAATACAGGACTAACACCATATACCTAATACTGACCCAAGACGTATACAAAGTTAGTTGCATATCCTTTACAGGACGTAGCAGTCAACGCCAGCATTTTTTGGCTGTTTGTGATTCACGGGCAAGTTTTACGTTCAGTAGTTTGTCATTGCTTTCTCAATGATCGGCTCTCACACCATTTTATGGAAATCAACGCAAGGCGGTCTGCTTCGGTATTGCCTGCAGCTGTTTCGAACGTGGTATGCGGATTACGAATTGCACTCGTAAAACATTCGTCACGGAATGGGCGTATGAAACATTTCCTTAAAAAGTATTAGGGGTATGAGGGCTGGATGGATGGAGGCTCCAACTGTAGCTCTAGTTTCTGAACATGTCATTCCTCCGTTTCATGTTTGAAAACGGCTCATTACTAATACGCCGGAAAATAATGTGGTAAATTTATTTTGCATTGCACATTCACTAGGGTAGTGTGTGTCCTCCGCCCCTGATAGCAGTTTCCGGTTGTCGGAACAAGCGTGTCACTCAAATGGGTGTTTGTGACTTCCGCCCTTGATGGCAATTCTCAATTGTCAGGACAAGTGAGTGTCATCCTCTGCGCAGAGAGTTCTTTCTCGTTCCGGTGTGTACTCCGTACCCTGGATTGCATTCGAGAGACTCTGTCGACCATTAGGAGGTGCTGTTGGACGTTTCTCTTTAGCGAGCTGAGATCGTGATGACATTTTTAATGCTCTGCTGTACTGTTGAGAATACGAACGCGCGAGCCGCCGCGCGCGCATACACACGCACGCACGCACGCTCTCTCTCTCTCTCTCTCTCTCTCTCTCTCTCTCTCTCTCTCTCTCTCTCTCTCTCTCGTGGATCCGCCACGAAAGAGACAACACAAATTAACTGTAACAATTAACTGTTCGCTAGGTTAATTTGTGAGTTCTGGCTGTCTGTTTTTCTGCATGTATGTGTCCTTTCTGCCTGCCCAAAATATAACTGTGTCTTGTGAGTTTCTTCTATACCGTCGTTACAAGATCACCCCATTCCCTCTGTACAAATGCATGCTACATTCTTTGCCAGGCTATCGGGACAAGACAAGGGACGTATCACATTTCTTACTGTTATCAGCCATGAGGTCTTGATAACCACAAGCGACGCCCACTTCCCTGTTTTCTTTTGTACATAATCATACACACATATGCACACACATATACCTACCAGCATGCGCGTGCGACACACACATACACACATCCATGCACGCACACTCACTCACCCACTCACTCACCCACTCACTCACCCACTCACTCACTCGCTCACTCACTCACTCGCTCACGCGTCTTGGAAATGTCACTACAGTTTCACAAACTGTTTAGTATTCCCTTCTCTTCTGGCGGCACATCAACTCACAGTCAGCAATGTCTGAAGGAGACAACGTACGCACGTGCTCGCACGCGCGTACTACGTTAATGTACGCACGTATGTATCTGCCTGTATACAGACACACGCGCAAACAGGCAGGCTCTCTCTCTCTCTCTCTCTCTCTCTGTCTCTCTCTCTGTCTCTCTCACGAATATACAGACACGAACACACACGCGCAAACAGGCAGGCAGACGCTCTCTCTCTCTCTCTCTCTCTCTCTCTCTCTCTCTCTCTCTCTCTCTGTCTCTCTCTGTCTCTCTCTCTCTGTCTCTCTCACGAATATACAGACACGAACACACACGCGCAAACAGGCAGGCAGACGCTCTCTCTCTCTCTCTCTCTCTCTCTCTCTCTCTCTCTCTGTCTCTCTCACGAATATACAGACACGAACACACACGCGCAAACAGGCAGGCAGACGCTCTCTCTCTCTCTCTCTCTGTCTCTCTCTGTCTCTCTCTCTCTGTCTCTCTCACGAATATACAGACACGAACACACACGCGCAAACAGGCAGGCAGACGCTCTCTCTATCTCTCTCTCTCTCTCTCTCTCTCTCTCTCTCTCTCTCTGTCTCTCTCACGAATATACAGACACGAACACACACGCGCAAACAGGCAGGCAGACGCTCTCTCTCTCTCTCTCTCTCTCTCTCTCTGTCTCTCTCACGAATATACAGACACGAACACACACGCGCAAACAGGCAGGCAGACTCTCTCTCTCTCTCTCTCTCTCTCTCTCTCTCTCTCTTTCTCTCTCTCTCTCTCTCTCTCTCTCTCTCTCTCTCTCTCTGTCTCTCTCACGAATATACAGACACGAACACACACGCGCAAACAGGCAGGCAGACGCTCTCTCTCTCTCTCTCTCTCTCTCTCTCTCTCTCTCTCACGAATATACAGACACGAACACACACGCGCAAACAGGCAGGCAGACGCTCTCTCTCTCTCTCTCTCTCTCTCTCTCTCTCTCTCTCTCACGAATATACAGACACGAACACACACGCGCAAACAGGCAGGCAGACGCTCTCTCTCTCTCTCTCTCTCTCTCTCTCTGTCTCTCTCACGAATATACAGACACGAACACACACGCGCAAACAGGCAGGCAGACGCTCTCTCTCTCTCTCTCTCTCTCTCTCTCTCTCTCTCTCTCTCTCTCTCTCTCTCTCACGAATATACAGACACGAACACACACGCGCACGCATAACAAATAATAACAAACGCCTACGTTAATTTGCGACTCGCATATATCTAAGAATGAGGAAAGAAGTAATTACATTAATACTGAGAACAGGATTGTGTAAACTTCATGTCCATCTATATCGTTTTGCAAGATGGTAATTAGCCATACATGTATGTAAACATCTGATCTACCAGCGGAGCAAATGCGACAAAATGCGACATATACAGGCCTCTTAGAACCTAGCTCTGACCTTCATCAACCTCAAAGAGAAAAGCTCTTTATGGAGACCTTAGTTCGCTCAACTTCAGTGTTGATATCTTGAGTCGAAATCTGAGGCAGAATGTAGAAAATAAGGAGAAAGGAGAAAGGTTAGTTGAAGTTTTCAAACACAGAGCACCAAAGAGGTCTTATTCAGATATGACTGAGCTACTGTATGACAGTAGACGGTACTACCTGCTTTCTGTTAGCGCCGAATGTTGGGCGGCGCTTACCAAACCCGACACCCCACATTATGCCAACGGCTTCTGGAGGAAGAACTTACAAAGACACAAGCCTTACTCTAGCGCGAGGTATGCAACTTAAAGACTAAATGTCGTGACAGGGCAGACCAGGGCCTAAGCTTGTTGGCAACTTGTCTAAAATCGTAGCTTCGAAAGGTAGAGCATTTCTTTGCTGATTCGACAGCGTCTGCAGCTTGTCTTGTTCCATATGTATTGGTGTTACCTTTCCTCTGGAGTTAAACTAGGCAGGCCGAGTGAGGAATCATGCTGCATCGGCAACAATTCAGCCCAGGCCTTTTTGCTATGGAGAGGTATAACTCCATTCCTGCTCTTAACTGGTCTCAGAATCAAAGTGAGAGGTAGCAGTTACGGGTTATAAGTCCTCATCACTTGGCGTAGATAGGGGCGTAATGGGTTACCTCTGACGGTGGGAGACACCTACAGGTGTCACTGATCAGCTACCGCCTGCCTGAAGCCGAGTTCAGCCACAAATAAAATGGATAGCTTGAAAGTGATTGTTGCCCAAAGAGCGTAATGGCTTCTACCCATAAGGTAGAAGTGTGGAAACTCTAATAGCTTGGAGTGAGATGAGGGGAAACTTTAATGGCCTGGGGGATTGGGGGGGGGGGGGGGGAGTGGAACATTATTAAAGTGAGACTGCCAACAGTGGAGAGAATATGTTTTGTAAATTCTGGAAAACCCGTTGGCTCCCACGGGGAGGTAACTGGGGATGACTGCTGCAGTGATAGATGGGCGCTCACAATGGCCAGAACATACGGGTTTGCTAAACACGGCCGTCTTACGTTGGAGGATTAATTTAATCTTCATTCTTATTATTATACTCTCTCTCTCTCTCTCTCTCTCTCTCTCTCTCTCTCTCTCTCTCTCTCTCTCTCTCTCTCCCTCCCCCTCCCCCCCCCCCCTTTTTTTTTAAAGTCTAGCGAGAATTGTCTTTGTCTTTCTTTGATGTATAGAATTATACAGTTTCAAACTTCCTCCCTCGCTCTCGCTCAGAATTTAAAAAAAAAGTTCTCACGCCACGCCATTTGTTTTGGGTTTTTGTTGGTAGTTGTTTGTGTTAAACATACGGAGCCGTAGAAGCAAAGTAGCAAGGACATCCGCCTGTCAGCCCGGTTCAAATCCTCCTGGAGGCAAGATTTTCATGCGCGACAAATGGCTCTGAGAACAACCTAGCCCCATAATATGGATACCGAACAGTTTCTCGGAGTTAAAGCTGTTGGTTTATTACCAACCTCCCAGCACCAATCGTCTGACCACACAAAACAGAGGCCTTATACCATATCTCCAGAGTGTGTCCTTGACTTCCCCATCAGCATTCCTGTTAACGTTAAGGGTCTTTTAAACAGATTCAGTGCCGAACAACAAGTTGGGTTGGACCAAACAAAAATGGATGGCGGAAAAATTTTAATTAGGGGTTTGTCACGATTATGACTTTAAAGTTTTTAATATAGTAGCAGACATGCTGTATTAGTTGACACCTTGCAGTCTTGACAGACCAAAGTATGTGAGTGGAATGTGGCCAATATTCCATCACAATGTCTGGGCAGAGCTTCAGAGAATCATGTGGCGCCCAAACGACATGTCCCCTCTCTCGGCCTAGTCTTGTGTATTCCAGAGGAATGGGTAACCAATACGTCTGGCACAAGGTAGGCTGCAGACGCTGGCGGCTCACCGTCAATCCACCGAGACCTCACCACCACGAGCCGGTGGCGAGGTATGGCCAGACCCTGACACCCAAGGGACCCGGCTTAGAGGCGTTCAGCCATGTCCCACAGGTGAGGGCCTTGTACGAGCCCGGACCATGAGGGCGCGCACATGCCGCAGCAGACATGCTGTATTATATATACATTAAAAGGGGGAGGGCGGGATTGTATAAGGAAAACTAGTGTATGCAAGTCATTGGCAGATTTGGAAACTCGCTTAAGATGATTAATCACTCCACGGCAGTAGAGGTCTAAGGCCACTCTGACCTTGTTGCATTGTGCTGCTTCTGTCTTCTCGAAGATGACCATGTTGTCATGCAGACTCACTCTAATCTAAAATAGATGTGTGTGTGTGTGCATGTTTGTGAGTGTGTGTACACATGTATATTGTGTTTATGTGTATGTGTGTGCGTAAATTGTGAGCATTTATTTATGTGCATGTACTTGTCTGTAGTGAATATATGTGTGTGTTTGTGTGGCATATATTGTGTACATTTATTTATGTGCATATATTGTGGACATCTACGATGGGTAGCGTTGTGATGTTCTGTTGTGATAATTTGGTGTGTCCAGTGTGTGCCGCGTGGTTACACACCCGCTTCACAGGCGTGATCCGGGACTGCTTCCGGATCCGGTCAGGGATATGCACTACTGACGAGCTCAAACAAGGGCGAAACTCGAGTATAGTGCTTCCATATTGACGTGGATAGGCCTTAGGTTCATACCAGAATGCGATCGGCGTTGCCAGTAGTGGGTTGTGCTCAATATTTAAATTTATTTGTGTGCACGTATCTGTGTCTGTAGTGAATACATGTGTTTATACATGTGTACATATGCTTGTGTGTGTGTGTGTGTGCGCGCGCGCGCACACACACACAGTTGAGTAGGTGGTTTGTGTTTCAAACTACACACCTGCACACAACACTATTGACTTCAACTGTCTAGCATGCTAAGACATAAACCAACATCTGTCTGCTCCTCACTCTCACCTCCTGTAAGTGAACATTATTGATCGGCCCAAATTTATGAGCCTTTTCTTCTTTTGTTGATTTGTTGTGGCGGTTGCAGTCTGTACAATGTTAGAACAATCAACAAGCCTGCACTGTGTACTGTCATCTGGTTACCGTTAGGCGGTCCAGATGCACCTGCTCATGATTTAAACAGGCTAGATGAACGGCTTCATTGCACTGGGTTTAGTCCCATGTGGCTCGGTGCACCTTCCGCAGAGCCTCCTGTCGAAAGTGTTGCACAAAGCACAAACTCTGTAGATCCAGGAGTCTCCAAGAAAAATTGCACTCATGAACTGAGTGATGCAGCCCAGAATTGAACCCACAACCTTCAGAACGCGAGGCAAGCAGTATAATCACTCTACCACAGAGACTCCCACCTGCTCATGAAACTTGCAGCAAGGAACAAAAGCTTACCTGCTGTTCCCTTCTCTCCCTGTTATTACCTCTCCCCATTATTAGCTCTCCCCGTTATTTTCCCTTTCCCGTTATTTTCTCTCCCCGTTATTTTCTCTCCCCGTTATTTTCTCGTTTGTTTCTCTCACCGTTATTTTCTCTCCCCGTTATTTTCTCTCCCCGTTATTTTCTCTCCCCATTATTTTCTTTCTTCGTTATTTTCTCTACCGGTTAGTTTCTCTCCCCATTATGATCTCTCCCCATTATTATATCTCCCCGTTATTTTCTCTTGACATGCAATGTCCCTCCAGTTACAAGCTCCCTCTGGGCATTGGGTTGGAGTCTATTTACAATGCCGACTCTGTGGCAAAGGGCTTACGGACTCAATTCAATATATATATATAAAATGCATATACAGTCTGCCTGCCTGCTGCTCTGTATGAAGCCCTATCTGTCTTCTGCATCAGTTTCTCTAAAGCTATATCTGTCTGTTGTCTGTCTATCTGCAACCTTGTCTGCTTATCTGTTTGTCTAGAACTCTGCCTGCCTGTGTTTCTGTCTGTCTGGATGCCTGTCTGTCTGTCTAGAACTCTGCCTACCTGTGTTTCTCTCCGTCTGGATGCCTGTCTGTCTGTCTAGAACAGTGGTTCTCAACCTTTCTTGGCCCATGCACCCCTTCACCATATGTTCAGAATGCCATTCCCCCCTTTCGTATTTCCTCCCTATAAATCCCCCCCCCCCTATTTTTTTACACAGTATATGTAAAAATGGAAGCTAAATTTAATAACACATACTAGAACTAGTCTAGATGTTTACATAAAACGTGATTTGCGGGTCTACTTACGTTATAAAACGAATTTCAGAAGGGCGAGAAGTATAGAAGTATGGAGGGAAAAACAATATCAAGTAATCGTTTCTTGTATTAACTGTTAACGTGATCTTGAAATAATCTTAATCTCTCCCCCCCCCCCCCCCCCCCTCGGTTGAGAACCATTGGTCTAGAACTCTGCCTACCCTGTGTTTCTCTCCGTCTGGATGTCTGTCTGGATGTCTGTCTGTATGTCTGCCTGTGTTTCTTTCCGTCTGGATGCCTGTCTGTCTGTCTAGTGCCTGTCTGTGTTTCTGTCCGTCTGGATGTCTTTCTGCATTGTTGTGTAATTTAATACAATGTAATGTAATATCAGTACATGTTTATTGAAGTTGTCATGTGACTTCATGTTGCAGGTCAAGACAATCCCCCACCAGTTCACATCAGGACCAGAGTGTGTACAAGCAACCGCCTTGGGATAGGTCCAGGAGTGACATAAAGTAACTTTCGCACCAGTTCCCTGCCAACAGCTCTATAATAAGACAGGAGTAGTTCCCTAGTCAGCTTCACCCCTCTGGTGCCGACGGACCAGGCAAAACGGTCAACATGACTCTTTCGTTGAGGATCAGTGCGGTGGATCTCAATGTCATCAAAACGATGCAGTTTGAGCCATCCACAATTGTCTACGATGCTTGCCGCATAATAAGAGAGAGGATTCCTGATGAGAATCCTGGAAATCGTAAGATCCCTTTTTTGTTTGTTAGCTTTTTGTATTTCATATTTATCAGACTACAAGAAAATCAAGTCAAAATTGTTGAATCAAGGTAAGAGTGCTATGTAGTGGATCTAAGAAGTCTACCAACACAGAACTGGTATCGTCAGCCACCACATGTTGATGGAGGTACTGAGGAAGGGATCTGAGCACTTATGGACTGAATGGTTCACTGTCTGGTGAGGGTAACCTGTCGACCTGCCATGCAATGTTGTTGATTCTTTATTTCATATTTTGTATATATTTTGTTATGGAAAATGGAAAGGAGAAGAAGAGAGTGATTTATATTTTCTCAGCGGACACTGGCAGTGGTAGATAAATGCTGTAATGATAATTGACATCAGGTGAAAAGGAAAATAAAAGAATTATATCACCAGAGGTGAAGTGCATGTGAAGGAAAAACAAAGTAACAAATGATGTTGGGAAGTAAATTGATACAATACCAGTACTATATTTCATCATTAAGCTGTAGATGAAATGATTTGCTCACTTCTGATGACGACACCAAAAATTGTTCCACAGAAATAAATAAAATAACAACTATTGATTAGGTCTCATTGAAGTAGAAGAAAGAAGTACAGATTAGTGGGCAAACTTGACAACATAAACATTGCAAGCTATAGTTCCATACCAGGATTTGAACATGACATCTCTAAATGATGAGAGCACTTTGCTGCAAGAACAAAGTGTACTTCGACAATTGCTAACTTGTCAGCCCACAAAGTTCTGGTATGGTAATTATAGCTTTCAAATCTTGGGTTGGCCAATGTACTTGGTAATTTGTTTATGTACTGTCTTAGAGGTCTCAAGGGTTCCTCATAGAAATAAGTATCACTTAGATACCTGAAAGGAAACCAAAGGTCTCCTTCCACAAGAGAAGAATAAACAGCGCAACAGAGACAATGGACACCACTGCACATTGAGTACACACCAGAGCTTGCGTCAGCACTTTTGTCATAATCTGACATTGAGAGTCAACAAGAAAAAGAAGAAGAAGAAGAAGAATTGAAATGATCTTTTACCAACCACCGAAGCTAACATGTTGTAAAAAATGTTGAAGAAGAGGAGGAGGAAGAAAAAGACTAGGAGGAGGAGGGGGGGGGGGAGGAAGATAATGAAGAAGAAGAGAAGAAGATGCAGAGTAATAATAAGATGAAAAAGATTATGAAGAAGAAGAAGGATGACAAGGAGTTTGAGAGTTTAGTGTTTAAGATGATGCAAATGAAGTTGATGTTGACGATGAACTTTTGTCATAATTTGACATTGAGAGTCAAAAAAAGGAAGAAGAAGAAGAAGTGATCTTTTACCAACCACCAAAACTAAAATGTTGAAGAAGAAGCGAAGAAGATGCAGAGTAATAATAAGATGAAAAAAGATTATGTTGAAGAAGAAGAAGAATAAGGAGTTTGTGAGTTTAGTGATTAAATTTATGCTAATGTTGCTGATGTTGATTTTCTTACAGCCTCCGAATATGGCCTGTTTCTTGCTGATGAGGACCCAAAGAAGGGTGTTTGGCTTGAGCAAGCCAGAAGTTTGGAGTATTACCTGTTGAGGAATGGGGTATGCTTAATATTATCTGTTGAGGAATGGGGTATGCTTGTTATTACCTGTAGAGGAATGGGGTATGCTTGATATTACTTGTTGAGGGATGGGGTATGCTTGATATTACTTGTTGGGGAATGGGGTATGCTTGTGATATTACTTGTTGGGGGATGGGGTATGCTTGATATTACTTGTTGGGGAATGGGGTATGCTTGATATTACTTGTTGATGGATGGGATATGCTTGATATTACTTGTTGGGGAATGGGGTATGCTTGATATTACTTGTTGATGGATGGGATATGCTTGATATTACTTGTTGGGGAATGGGGTATGCTTGATATTACTTGTTGGGGGATGGGGTATGCTTGATATTACTTGTTGGGGAATGGGGTATGCTTGATATTACTTGTTGGGGAATGGGGTATACTTGATATTACTTGTTGAGGATTGGGGTATGCTTGATATTACTTGTTGATGGATGGGATATGCTTGATATTACTTGTTGGGAAATGGCAAGTAGAAAGTACTAAACAAGTTTGGAAAGAAAATGGAATTTCTAAACGTCATTAAGGCTATACACAAAATATTATGGGCATATAAAAACACAACACAATGATAAAATCAAAATATTGTGATAGAAAGAATGCTATGATAAAAAAAACACCTGTATAATCATAGAAACGCAATATTGTTATCAAAACACTATATTATATTAAAAAATCACCATGTTAAAAACACTAAGCTAAGATTTAAAAAAAAAAACAGTGCTATGATAAAATCAAAAAGCAAAAATAAAAACATATGACTTTGATTTTTTTTTTTAAATAGTACTTTGATTTAAAAAAAAAAAAAGAATACTACAATGAAAACCATGCTAGAAAGAAAGGGCAGAAGGTAAAACAACAAGATGAAGACAGAGGTGTAAAATATCAAATAATGGACAGGAAAGAGAAAGTTAAGCGGCACCACCAGAAACGTGGATATCCAATGCACTTTACTTTTGCTGTGATTGTGAAGATGGCTCACTGATCTGATCCAGAAAGTTTAAAAAAAAACACCAAAAGTTTGGGTTCTCAAACAGCATTTTCTATTTTATATATATATATTTCTCTGCAGAATTTACTTAAAATTTTTTTTAAAAACTAAATATTTCTCACACGGGATGTACTTAAAACAATAAAGTACTGATAGGCTGGGTATATATCACACAGAATACATTTTTAAAAAAAATATAAAAACCACAACACATTTGGGTATATTTCTCCCTCAGGGTTTACTTGAAAGAAGAAAAAAAACTGGAGGGGTGGGTATATTTCTCACTCAAGATTTACTTGAGGTTAAAAAAAAACATATGGACGTTTGGATATATTTTTCACAAAGGACAATTTGAGAATATTTCTTAGTAGGATTTACTGGAAAAGTTAATAAACCAAAGGTTTTTGTGTATTTTCTACACAGGATTTACTTGAGTACAAGAGAAAGCACAGAATACTAAAAGTAAGAACCTTGGATGGAGTCCTGAAAACACTGCAGGTGGATGACTCACACACTGTTGGTTCTCTTATGATCACCATCTGTACTAGAATGGGTGAGTGATTAGTTATATATCATGGCACTTCTTGAAAGTTGTGTATATCTGATGTATCTCTGATTGCCATCTTTACAAGAATGGGTCAGTAATTGATTATATATGACACTGATGTAACTCTGATTGCCACCTTTACTAGAATGGGTGAGAAATTAATCATATATAATGACACTTCTTGAAAGTTGTCTATTCTCTGATTGCCATCTTTACTAGACTGGACATGTTAAAACACTTCTTCAAAGTATTGTCTCTGTAATATCATCTTTGCTAGGATTGGTAGGTATTTGATTATATATAATGGCACCTTTTAAATCTTGTTTTTGTAATTACCATCTGTACTAGAATGTTAAGTATGTGGTTGTATATAAAGGCACTTCTTTAAGTCTTGTTTCTGTAATTGCCATCTGTACTTTGAATGTTAAGTATGTGATTGTATATAAAAGTATTAAAAAATATATGTATATTAAGTATGTGATTGTATATAAAAACATTTAGGGGGCTGAGTGGTCTCGGGGTATGTGTCCGCCTCGAGTGCTGGAGGTCCCAGGTTCAGGCCCCATGTGAGGACCAGGATTTATTTAAAAAATCCACCTGGACTTCCAGTAATTTCCCTTGGTCTCTGAGTAGTGAACTCGGACGCCCGTGTGTAGTGTTCCGCACGTAAAAAATCCCTTGGCAGTTGGAAATCGAAAAAGAGTAGCCTAACGGCGCTGCCCGGGCAAAATTTCGAGTTAAAAAATCTACCCAAAGCATTTCAGTATCCTCGCCGATGCAACGGAGTTCATGCATTGAGCTGAGTTTCTCCAAACTCAGGTTTGAGTTAGGAGGAAAACGGAGCACTTATGGGTTAAACCATGTGCCGTGATGTTGATCCAACGACTAAAAAAAAAAAAAAAATATAAAAGCACTTCTTTAAGTATTGTTTCTGTAATTACCATCTGTACTTGAATGTTAAGTATGTGATTGTATATAAAGGCACATCTTTAAGTTTTGTTTCTGTATTTACCATCTGTACTTGAATGTTAAGTATGTGATTGTATATAAAGGCACTTCTTTAAGTATTGTTTCTGTAATTACCATCTGTACTAGAATGTTAAGTATGTAGATGTATATAATGACACTCTTCAAAGTCTTGTCTCGGTAATCATCATCTGTGCTAGGATGTGTAAGTATATAATGATATTTCTTCAAAGTCTTTTCACTGTGATTGTTTCTGAACCTTGCCTCTCTGATTGCCATCTGTATTAGAATCAGTGTTTAATTAGAAATAATGACACTTCATCAAAGCCTTTTCTTTATCTAGGAATATACCAGAACTAGACTGGTTTACATATAACACAGTTCTTTATAGCTTTGTCTCATAGGAATCTTTATACTTGTGATTATTTATGCTTGCCTGGGCATGTAGCATTTAGGTAGTGCAAAGGTTTGCTCATCCATCCACCCACCCACCCACTCATCCATTCATCCATTCATCCATCTAAAATTTAAATTTCCAGTAAAGAGAAACCTTTATAGGATTAAGACAGCCCTGCCTAGAGCTCTTATAGATTGATATTCTAACCACTCAGCCAGCTGTTGCTGCTGTTGCTGCTGCTGCTGCTGCTGCAGCTGATGGTCTGTCTGTTAGTTAGTCGGTCAAATTAACTGTGTTAATTGTATTGTTAGACAGGACAATAAATGTTGTACGTGATGGAATTAGAAGGGTATAATCCTAGATTAAAATAAACAGGACATTTTAACAGTTGAATAAAAAGGGAATTATCAGAGATTAGAATAACAAAGATGGTATCACTGTTTAGAATCAAATGGGTAATATAGTCACTATCATGTGCCCTGCCAACTGACATAGGTGTTCATGTCTCTTCAAAGATCTTGAGCCTTTGTGCCATGGGTAAACTGTCGATGATATTCCTCCATGCCACTGTCTCAGTCAATCCAGCATCATTTCTGTCATTCTGCCTCCTCTCCCACTCATCTTTCCAGACGTTACAATGTTTTCCAATGCCTTTTTTCTCATTATGTAACCAAAGAACACTGTTTTTGTCTGTTTCTTATTGTGTATAATGTTCTTCTTTTATTAGCCTCTTTCAGGGAATTGTTGTTAGATGCTCTGGCAGTCAAGGTATTGGCAACATTTGTCTCAGGAACCACATCTTCATTGCTTCCACGTGGTTCCTAATTTATTTATTCACTTTCCATGATTGATTACCATACAGTAGAACATGTTCTGTATAATAAAACAATAGACAGTAGAATAGTATATGACTGGCACATTGCCAACTTGATAGACGATAGTTTGTCAAATGGAGTTATACCTGTCTATAGCACAAAGCTTGAATTGAATTTAGAGACGTATGCCCATGCAGTATGATCCCACTCTATCTATGCTTTCCTAGTTTATTCCAGAGGAAAGGTAACACCAATACATCTGGAACAAGTCAAGCTTATGGCCTGATCAGCCCTGACATGACATTTAGTTGTTTGGTTGCATTTCCTGGCACTAGGGTAAGGCTTCTACCCTCCCAATAGCACTCCTTCGGCCAAAGCCATTGGCACAATGTTTGGTGTCAGGTTTGGTGAGCGCCGCCCAACATTCGGCACCAACAGAAAGCAGATAGTACCATCTACCTGTCATACAGTAGCCCAATCATATCCGATTAAGACCTAAGAATATTATAAAATGAATAGGATATTAGCATTGCAAATGAAACCGTTATTGTCCATAGATTTCCTTCACAATATAATGTGTTTTATTGGCTGCAGGTATCACCAACCACGAGGAGTACTCGCTGGTCAGAGATCTGCCTGAGGATGAGAAGGAAAAGACATTGACACTGAAGAGAGACAAATCTATTGCCAAAGATCAGAAAAGGCTGGAGGAGATGAAGAAGAAGCTACACACAGATGATGAATGTAAGAAGGGCTCAGTTTAGTGCTCTTTATATTCACAATGCTCTTTGAATTTGCAGGGTGTTGCTCAACTAATTATTATAGGTGACCTTCTCTGTGGAGGTGGCACTGGATGTTGATGATGTTTGCAGTTTGTAATAGTATTGATGAATTAATTAGCTCTGTAGTTCATTATTACTTGTAACTACAGTGATGATTCGATTAGTTCTTTAATTCAGTGTTATGTTTCTGTCTACAATGAAGATTTGACAAATCCTGTAATGTGCAGGTTTTGTTCTGGCCTCAATGGTGCTTTGATTAGTTCTTTAGTACATTATCTTCAGTTCGCATCTATATATTTGTGATCACTCTTATAAAAACCATACTGGAGGGTAAGGTTGAAAGCAAGCGAGCAAGAGGTAGACAATGGTACAATTGGAAAAATAACATCCAGAGATGAACAAATAACAGCCTGACAGAATGTTCAATCAAGGCGAGAGGCAGACAGTGTTGGAGATCCATTGTAGCCAACCTTCATGGTGGAGATGGCACTTAATTGATTTCTGATCACAGTATAGGCCAAGTTACTGCTTAGTTCAGTTGGTTTTCTGCTGAGAATGAGAAGTTGGTTAAGTGTATAGTATACAGTCATCGTTTTTTGGCCACATTATGAGAAGACAGAAACTGGAACATGTAACAACCGGAAAGATTTGCAAAAAGAGAGATAAGGGAATACAGCATGAGAAGATTCTTGACAGTCTTGTGTCATGGCTTGGAAGGGTGTCAACACACGAATTGATCCATTCAATTTGTGGAGAGACATGATTGCCCACACCAGCTGGCAAGGCACTGGATGATGATGATGATACCTATATCACATCACCCATTGAGTGTTGATTGGTCTATAACATTGTGGGGCTGGCACCCTATGCCCAAAAGCCTCAAGGCTCACACACAAGGGTACTTATTCCTATATCTTTCTGCAGTTGGTGAGGGTTATCTTTCTTTGATTCATCAACATTCTTCTGATGAAAATAATGGCATCATTCACTAGCAGTGTCTGACCCCTGCTGACTCCCATGTGTTTCCTCATGGTTAATTTGAATAATGAAGACGCCAACAATATATTGCACAGTTTATTGCCTGGTGTATTTAGCTGTATCTTGTCGGGGGCACACTGCAGGACTGGTTCAACATATACCGGGTGTTAGTAAAGTCTCACTACACATTTTATGTAGAACGAATTTGAAGAATGAAGTGCATGACATCATCAACAAATGTGCTCCACAGTCCATTGTGAAGCAATATGCAGCGAATGGCTGTAATCGGCTGGAGTAATTCTTTGCACTCCAAACAGGATGGTGCTATCAACAGAGGAAAGAATTGTTTTGGTTGAACAAGTGTTTCAAAATGGCGGCCAAAACACTCGGAAATAACAACAGACACGTTGCAGAAGGTATTTGAAAACATAAAGATACAAGCACAGTCATGTCTTGAAGTCTGTGATGGACATTTCCAACATCTATTATAATGAATACTTTAGTGGTAATTTTCAGCTTCCCCAAAACAGCGTTAGACCAAAGCAGTGACTATTGTAGCTAATTTAAAGAATTTTTCTGCATATTTTTTGATGACGTCATGCACTTAATTTTTCAAATTTGACCTACATACAAAGTGTAGTGAGACTTTACAAACACCTGGTATTAAAGCATTGTAAAATGAATTCTTTTTGCTGACATACACAGAACACTGTTATATATTTTGTTGCACCACAGTAGTTTTAAAGGGACTATCATGTCCTTTTGTTTACATCATTGGAGTTGGTCATAATGTTTAGCAGATGCCTCTGTAGATCTTAACTGTATACTTTCCCATATGTTTATCTTGAATATTGTGTTGTGCAGTGAACTGGCTTGATCACTCCAAGACTCTCAGGGAACAGGACATTGATCCCAATGAGGTTTTACTTCTGAGACGGAAATTCTTCTACTCAGATCAGAATGTGGACGCAAGAGACCCAGTTCAACTCAACTTACTCTATGTACAGGTCAGTCTACATATCCATTATACGTACACTTGCTCTGTGTCAAGTCAGTTTATATATCCATTCATACATACATTTGCTCTATGTACAGGTCAGTTTATATATCCATTAATATGTACACTTGCTCTGTGTACAGGTCAGTTTATATATTCATTCATACATAAACTTGCTATATGTACAGGTCAGTTTACAGTTACTTGCCATTCCACAGTATTCACTTCATATCTTTTTTCACGTATCTACTTTTCCAAGCCATTAATTCTGTCCTCCTCCTCCTCCTCCTCCTCCTCCTCCTCCTCCTCCTCCTCCTCCTCCTCCTCCTCCTCCTCCTCCTCCTCCTCCTCCTCCTCCTCCTCCTCCTCCTCCTCCTCCTCCTCCTCCTCCTCCTCCTCCTCCTCCTCCTCCTCCTCCTCCTCCTCCTCCTCCTCCTCCTCCTCCTCCTCCTCCTCCTCCTCCTCCTCCTCCTCCTCCTCCTCCTCCTCCTCCTCCTCCTCCTCCTCCTCCTCCTCCTCCTCCTCCTCCTCCTCCTCCTCCTCCTCCTCCTCCTCCTCCTCCTCCTCCTCCTCCTCCTCCTCCTCCTCCTCCTCCTCCTCCTCCTCCTCCTCCTCCTCCTCCTCCTCCTCCTCCTCCTCCTCCTCCTCCTCCTCCTCCTCCTCCTCCTCCTCCTCCTCCTCCTCCTCCTCCTCCTCCTCCTCCTCCTCCTCCTCCTCCTCCTCCTCCTCCTCCTCCTCCTCCTCCTCCTCCTCCTCCTCCTCCTCCTCCTCCTCCTCCTCCTCCTCCTCCTCCTCCTCCTCCTCCTCCTCCTCCTCCTCCTCCTCCTCCTCCTCCTCCTCCTCCTCCTCCTCCTCCTCCTCCTCCTCCTCCTCCTCCTCCTCCTCCTCCTCCTCCTCCTCCTCCTCCTCCTCCTCCTCCTCCTCCTCCTCCTCCTCCTCCTCCTCCTCCTCCTCCTCCTCCTCCTCCTCCTCCTCCTCCTCCTCCTCCTCCTCCTCCTCCTCCTCCTCCTCCTCCTCCTCCTCCTCCTCCTCCTCCTCCTCCTCCTCCTCCTCCTCCTCCTCCTCCTCCTCCTCCTCTTCTTCTTCTTCTTCTTCTTCTTCTTCATCATACCTGTTGCCATTGGTCTGTGATGTGATAGCGCCTTGCCATTGTGAAAGTCTGAATGTACTGAGGAATAATTGGCCTAGCTTTCATTCCTTTTTGCGGGCGATGAGCCCATGTTTGATCTTTATCAGTGCAGTTGGCTATCAATTCATGACATTGTCAGTGCAGTTGGCTATCAATTCATGACATTATCAGCGCAGTTGGCTGTCAATTCATGACATTATTAGAGCAGTTGGCTATCAATTCCTGACATTATCAGTGCAGTTGGCTATCAATTCCTGACATTATCAGTGCAGTTGGCTTTCAATTCCTGACATTATCAGTGCAGTTGGCTATCAATTCCTGACATTATGAGCGCACAGTTGGCTATCAATTCCTGACATTATCAGTGCAGTTGGCTATCAATTCCTGACATTATCAGTGCAGTTGGCTATCAATTCCTGACATTATCAATGCAGTTGGCTATCAATTCCTGACATTATCAGTGCAGATGGCTATCAATTCCTGACATTATCAGTGCAGTTGGCTATCAATTCCTGACATTATCAGTGCAGTTGGCTATCAACTTTGCTAAGGGGCCCTCTGCCAAATAATTAAAAAGAGTATAATTAGCACTTGATGACTCTTGGTGTTAAATGATGGTTTGTTTGTCAGAATAATTTATGCCAGGCAATGAATCGTACAATCTACGGTTTGTGTCTTTGTTATTCAGAATAATTTACATTTTGTGGAATACAATTTCGACCATATGACCATATAATTATGGCAAACCTTTCACTGGCACCCACTCATGCATTATATGGACATCCACCAGGGCACTCCTTCTTAGTTTTCACTCTTGGACCACCATCACATCTCCATTGCTTCCAGTTTCCCACCTTACTTTCTGGCCCCTTTTTCATGTACCACTTCCACTAATTTACCTGGGATCTTCACTGAACCGTTACTATCCTCTACCACGGTCCTCCTGACCCACAGACCCTCACGACTGTCTATATGAGAGTATCAAGGTGAAATTCATGTTAATATAGCTTGGGAATTTGAGATAAGTAGCAAAAATGTTTTTTTCTAATTTTCATTTTCTCTTCATTGTTCTAATTTTTTCATCTTTTTATTCTTCTCATCCCGTTCTAATGCCTTAATGTAGTCACTGGAGGATCTTCTCCATGACTATATGTTTTTTTGTATATGTATTTGTTTGCTGATGAAGGCTAGTTACTGCAACATTCTGTATTTTTCGTAATTCTGTTCTGAAAAGCTGCATTACTTTGTTATTTTATATTGTTTAATTGTTACCATAATAGAGTTATATCATTGCTTTGTGCACAGTCCCGTGACGCAATCCTCAACGGCACTCACCCAGTGTCCATGGATGAAGCCATTCAGTTTGCAGGCCTCCAGTGTCAAGTCCAGTTTGGTGACCACATTGACTTCAAACACAAGCCAGGATTTTTAGAGTGAGTGTGGCCTCGTTTTGAATATTTAACGATCATTGCAGTGCAGGAACAATTCATGTTTTGTAATAATGTAATTTGTGGATTAAGAAGAAGAAAAATACTGAAATTCTATAAGATTTGAACATTGATTAAATCTGGCTCCTAGAAGTGTCATGTCTCAGAAACTGAAATACTTTTACCATATTAAACGTCACAGTGACTTGGAGAGAACTTTGATGGAGGGCAAGGTTCCTGGTAGAAGAAGCAAGTGTTGACTGGCTTGAAGATGGACACAGGACATTGCAGACACCTTTGGCATGAGAGTGCATGAAGCAGGAGAACTGGCCAGAGATTGAGAGGCTTTTTGACGTGCCGTGATGAGAGCAGCATGCTGCAATGGACCTGCTACATAATGATGAGAAAATACAACTGTGCCAGTTTGCCAGCTGAGCAATTTTTGGGTGTATAGGTTGAGTGTTTAGGTGAAAGCATGGGTGAATGGATGTAGCATTTATTTAAAAAAAAGAAGCAGAAGTAGAAATCTGCTATAAGTCTGTGGTGTGCTACGATGATCACAGTTTGAGGCCTGAATAGGTGGCCAGGCTTTCCTTCACTTTTCAGATGACGAGCTGTCATCGAATCACGCTCGTGATATTATTACCATAACCAGAGGTGTCCAGTAGACTAAACAGATACTCCACTGTGTCAAGAGGTGTTCGGTAGGCTGAACGGATACTCCACCTTGCCCAGTGGTGTCCAGCAGGCTGAATGGGTACTGCACCTTGCCCAGTGGTGTCCATTAGGCTGAACAGATACTCCACCTTGCCCAGTGGTATCCATTAGGCTAAACGGATACTCCACCTTGCCCAGTGGTGTCCATTAGGCTGAACAGATACTCCACCTTGCCCAGTGGTGTCGATTAGGCTGAACAGATACTCCACCTTGCCCAGTGGTGTCCATTAGGCTGAACAGATACTCCACCTTGCCCAGTGTTGTCCATTAGGCTAAACGGATACTCCACCTTGCCCAGTGGTGTCCATTAGGCTGAACAGATACTCCATCTTGCCCACTGGTGCCCATTAGACTGAACAGATACTCCACCTTGCCCAGTGGTGTCCATTAGGCTGAACGGATACTCCACCTTGCCCAGTGGTGTCCATTAGGCTGAACAGATACTCCACCTTGCCCAGTGGTGTCCATTAGGCTGAACAGATACTCCACCTTGCCCAGTGGTGTCCATTAGGCTAAACGGATACTCCACCTTGCCCAGTGGTGTCCATTAGGCTGAACAGATACTCCACCTTGCCCAGTGGTGTCCATTAGGCTGAACAGATACTCCACCTTGCCCAGTGGTGTCCATTAGGCTGAACAGATACTCCACCTTGCCCAGAGTTGTCCAGTGGGCTGAATGGATGCTCCACCTTGCCCAGAGTTGTCCAGTAGGCTGAATGGATACTCCACCTTGCCCAGTGGTATCCAGTAGGCTGAATGGATACTCCACCTTGCCCAGAGTTGTCCAGTAGGCTGAATGGATCCTCCACCTTGCCCAGTGGTGTCCAGTAGGCTGAATGGATCCTCCACCTTGCCCAGAGTTGTCCAGTAGGCTAAATGGATACTCCACCTTGCCCAGTGGTGTCTAGTAGGCTGAACAGATACTCCACCTTGCCCAGAGTTGTCCATTGGGCTGAATGGATACTTCACCTTGCCCAGAGTTGTCCATTGGGCTGAATGGATACTTCACCTTGCCCAGAGTTGTCCATTGGGCTGAATGGATACTTCACCTTGCCCAGAGTTGTCCATTGGGCTGAATGGATACTTCACCTTGCCCAGAGTTGTCCATTGGGCTGAACGGATACTCCACCTTGCCCAGAGTTGTCCATTGGGCTGAACGGATACTCCACCTTGCCCAGAGTTGTCCAGTGGACTGAATGGATACTCCACCTTGCCCAGAGTTGTCCAGTGGGCTGAATGGATACTCCACCTTGCCCAAAGTTGTCAGTGAGCTGAATGGATACTCCACCTTGCCCAGAGTTGTCCAGTAGGCTGAACAGATACTCCACCTTGCCCAGAGTTGTCCAGTGGGCTGAATGGATACTCCACCTTGCTCAAAGTTGTCAGTGAGCTGAATGGATACTCCACCTTTCCCAGAGTTGTCCAGTAGGCTGAATGGATACTCCACCTTGCCGAGAGTTGTCCAGTGGACTGAATGGATACTCCACCTTGCCCAGAGTTGTCCAGTAGGCTGAATGGATACTCCACCTTGCCCAGAGTTGTCCAGTAGGCTGAATGGATACTCCGCCTTGCCCAGAGTTGTCCAGTGGGCTGAATGGATGCTCCACCTTGCCCAGAGGTGTCCAGGAGGCTATCGAAGGGATGGGGTTACCTTACTTCTCTTTGAAAGTGGATATTCCTGACCCCACCACCTCACATTTACACTATTATGATATACCAGTATTTCTTCTTCTTCTTCTGCATTCATCCTGAGTTTTTTTTTGGGGGGGGACGTGATTGCGCTGTGCCTGTTTACAGCAGAGCCGCGTTCTTGCGCCGTTAGGCCGACACACCCGACTTCTGCGGGCATTTGTTGACCGGGTTAACCTTCCCGGGATACCAGTATTTGTAAAGTCTCACTGCACTTTGCATGTAGAACAAATTTGAAACATGAAGTACATGATATCATCAAAAAATGTATTCCATAGTCCATCGTGAAGCAATATGCAGCGAATGGCTGTAGTCTGCTGGAGTAATTCTTTACACTCCAAACAAAATGGTGTTATCAATGGAAGAAAGAATTTCTCAAATTTGTTCTACATTCAAAGTGTAGTGAGATTTTACAGACACCGGTACACCTTTTCATACTGTTCAACTGGATTGTGGGCTGTAGTTAGTTAACAATG